>JANHGB010014164.1:0-19122 GCA_026283785.1 Coracopsis vasa | reverse complement strand
AAGGAAAAGAAAGGAAGGAAAAAAAAGGGAGGAAGGAAGGAAGGGAGGAAGGAAGGAAAAGAAATGAAGGAAAAGAAAGGAAGGAAAAGAAAGGAAGGAAAAGAAAGGAAGGAAGGAAGGAAGGAAGGGAGGAAGGAAGGAAAGAAGTAAAGAAGGAAGGAAGGAAAAGAAATGAAGGAAAAGAAAGGAAGGAAAAGAAAGGAAGGAAAAAAAAGGGAGGAAGGAAGGAAGGGAGGAAGGAAGGAAAGAAAGAAGGAAGGAAGGAAGGAAGGAAAGAAGGAAAGAAGGAAGGAAGGAAAAGAAATGAAGGAAAAGAAATGAAGGAAAAGAAAGGAAGGAAAAGAAAGGAAGGAAGGAAGGAGATACAAAAATTTATGTCAGTTCTAGATGAAGTATGGATTGGAAGATAAAGCTGAAATTTGATTTTTAGAAAATCAAGGTGAGGGGTGACTAGGGAAGAATCTATATTCACTGTGATTGGGTTTCTTTCAAGGGAGAAAGGGAACAGGTCCAAAGACTGTCGATTCTTCCTACAAAGAATAGGAGGTTCTTAGAAAAAAGGGAAAAAAGGATAGCAAGAGGTTAATAGTAAGAGGTTATTTCAGATGACAATTCAGAATCTCCCATGTTCAGAACTACCCCTGGAGTAGCTCATCTCTTTCCATTAACTAGAGAAAGATTGTAGCGAGACTTGTCTGAAACTAACCTCTGTGTACAGTCACTCAGCACTGCTGTGCAGTGCAGTAATGCGTACATTTGTACACAGTCTTTTTGACTTCTGGAACCCATCACGTGTTCAAAATGATCCAAGTGATTTACTGTATATTTACTTTCTAGGCTAAAAAGATCAGGAAAAAAAAAGTATTCTAGAAAAATATTCAGACTCTTCTTAAACAATACCGTCATTCCAAAATGTATTCAGAGCTGCTTACAGATAGCCAAAATTGCAAGGCAGTCTCAGCCTGCTGTAGGATGTAGGAACCATGTGGGAACCATGTGGAAACCATGCACTGTTTGGCAGACTTTCTCTTGGGGCTTGGTAGGACCAAATGACCAGAAGCTAGTGGGCTGATATGGGAAGCTGGCAGCTAAATGTCCGCTTCTGGCAACACTCTTGCTTCTGGGGTTGGCTCATAGGTGCTGAAGTGAATTGATGGGTCCTTAGCTTAAAGTTTTCACCTATTGAGCCAGCAAAACCAAACTTTAATTTATCAAAAAATTGTTAATGGAAGTATAGCATCCCTGCTAGCATAGCATAGCATAACATAACCTGTATTCTTTGTCACATTATGGGGATAAGTGTGGTTATAATTGGTACACTGCTGTTATCTTCTCCTCTTACCTTAGGAAGAATACTCCATTGTAAGCATGGCATTTCTAGGTAGGAGTGTCTGATTTGTATTCCTACAGAATCTTATCCAGTTGCTTAAGGTTGAAGCCCAGCAGCACGTCCCTTCTACAAATACAGTATCTAGGTAGCCTCCGCACTAAGCAGGATGCTGCGACTTGAGACTGGTTGTCCTGATACATCGATTGCACCAATTTACACAGCCTCCATTCACCTATGCTAGCCTAAAGTGCTGAGCTAAATATGGGCTTTCACAGTTTTGACAGCCTTGGCTTCAATAGTCATCTCCTTTGTGAGCTCTTGGGAACTACCCTTCTTAGGACTCAAAATAGGAGGAAGGCTTCAGGCACTCTGGTGTTTCAAAATATTGTGTAAACCTTGAGTACAGGCATTTCAAAGAAATAATGGGGATAATGGCATTCCTAGTTGTGGACTCAAGACTGTTTTGTTCAAGATCTATTTGTAGCATTGTTCAGGGGTCCACATTCTCATCTGGTGTAAATCAGCTCTATGCTTTTGAAATCAGAGGAACTGTGCCAAGTTATAGCTACAAAGAATCAGGCCCTTCATTAAAAAAAAAATAAATTGTTAAAAACAGGGCACTTTAGAACTCTGAGAATTACTTGCCAGATTTGGCAGAAATATAACAACTTAGCTGGTGTGGTATTAATCTGAATCTCAGTCCATTTAGGAGAGTGTGCCAAAGGAATCCCCAAACATAAAGGCCATTTGGCTTTTCTCTCACAGCTAAAGGTGTTCCTCCCCCCTGCGTTCTCACTTTTATCCTTGTCCCATCAAATTTATTCCCTGTGTTGTAAAATATATTTTAAGATTACCGCACAATTTCAGGATGATAGCATTTCAGGAAGTAGCAAAATTATGAAGCAGATCAACTGAAGGCCATAAGTGCCAAATTATCACCTGAAATGCTCAGAAGCAATCAAGCCATGAAAGTAGCTAAATAGGTGTTCCCTCTTCCATTTGGACCTAACGATTCCCTAAGCATATTTCACAACAGAATTTTGTTGTGAACATACTGTAATGTCTTTACCAAAGCAACTGAGCATGGGTTTCCAAAAACTGGATAGAAGGAATATGTGGTGGCCCAACATAGAAAGTGCTTTGCTAATCTTGGCTTATTCTGAAAGTTAGTCTATTGATCCTTCTCCCCTAGAAATACAATGGTAGGAAAGAAGCTTTTTCTTATGTGATTAGAATACATGCAGAGGAAGTGAGAAGTCAAGGTTTAATTCTGTTTTCCATTTGAGAAAGAAGACTTCTCTTACTTTCCAGGAGAAGCATCTTCCTCTGCTAAGTTCATTAGATCTAGTTACATGTCTGTGCTTAAAAAGACAGCACATGTTCACCAGGTAACTGAGGAGAATGCTTCTGGTTTTCCACAAGAAAAGAAGCATTTCTGTCTAGGTGAATCATATGCACTACAGTTAATCTTGTTAGCATTTCTAGTTAAAGTTTTAATTCTTACATTTCTAACTAACTAACTGAAGAGTAATCAGATAAGATTAGTAACAAGATATTTACTCTAATCAGATTAAAGGTCCTACTGTTATCTCCTTTACTCTAAGAAGCCCATTAAAAAAATGAATTATCACCATTATCATTCTCAGCTAAACAACTTTGACCCAAAATTTCCCTAACTTTTATCTTCCATTTAAGTCACTAGAAATTCTTTCTAACTCTTCTGATCAGTCTGACTACTGTGAATTTCACAGGTAGGCTGATATGTTCTCCATAATTACCACTGACAGCTCTTTGTTTGATACCTAGCATCACTGGAAATGTAAGCAAATCTTTTGTCTGACTCGTCCAGTTAGTCAGGTACTGGGAAGTATTGAAATACATTTAGATTACATTTTATCTTATCCTGTAAGGGAGTATTTTATTAATTTGGATAGCTTTTGTAAATATTAGTTACATAACTGTTACTTCCCATTATAACTTGTCTTTCTCAAAAGGACATCTTTATTTGTATTATGTATTGTTCTGTGTATGACCTGACACACTCAAGCTGTCAGCTATCCATAACATTATTTGCATACCCAATCTATTAGGGAATAAAATGCTATATGATATTTTAATGACTTGGCTGCTTTATACAGAAGCAAAGTAGGTTATTTTTTTCTCTAACATATTTTGAAAAGGAATATAATTTAATGGTGTTTTAGAAGATTAGCTGTATTCATTTGGAGTTAAGCTTATTACTATGTCAATCTTTTAAATCCTGGCTTCTATACATCTGATAACAACACAGACATAGCCCTTCAGTATAAGCAGTGCTCCTGTGTAGACCTACTGATGCACTAAAAGACATGCAGGTCTTTCAACTTCTCTTCACAATCTCTTACCCTATTGAAAGTATATGGATTGACCTTATCTATAAATAATTTCTTTAATCTTCAAATTGAAACAACACTTATCTTAATTTACCTCCCTTGACTTCGATAGTTGAAGTGCTTTGCATAAAGAATATATATGCAGCTTTTTGTAATGTATTATTCAAGAAGTCTGCCATTAGCTACAGCATACAGTGCAGTACCAACTGCTGTGGCAACATAAATAGGAAACTGCCACTTCTCCACTGTCTGCTGAGAGTATGTGCTAGATCAGTTTATGTAATGAAGCCACTAAGCTTTGTTCAGGTCTCTTCTATCAGGGTTGTTACAAGCTCAGAAATTCACGATGCGATATGCTCCTCAGATGAAGTGCAAGACCTTGATTTCTCTTGTGTATCATAGTCCCACAGATCAAACTGTCTAGTTCATGGAGGTGACAGAGTAGCTGTGAATGTGTGTGAGAGAGAGAGATACATGATACCAGACTGAGAATGGTGCCACAGCGTGACTGTTGTCAGATTCCTTAGTAGCACAAATGGGAAGGCTAAACTCTTGAAATTAGCATCATATTTATATACTCCATTTTACAAAATCACCCAGACACAAGTGGCTTGTGCCACACTATTTTATACAATGACAGCACGGTCATCCTAAAGGCTAAACACCTTGACCATTCCCACTTCCCAGCTCTTGGAATGCCTTTCATAATACGTTGATTTTGCTACAGATAAAATATTAGGACCTCAGCTATTGTGCGCTCCACAGTATTTTTAGAAACTAGTTATAGTTTGGATGATGGGTACACAGTTTTGAATGACCCTACTTAAATCTAATAACACTTGTCTCAAATGGACACATTGTGTGTTTTGAATCTTCAAGGAGGCACATACGTTTCTTTCCATGGAAGAAGAAGGACATGAATGATTGAAAGGCTCTTTACGGATATTTACACGTCTGATCAGATGGTGAGCTGTGTTGTATCAGTGTAGGAGACCAGCAGTGATGAAGGTTGAAGCACATTTTCAGCAAGATCAAAGATGTGAACAGCTGCTTGGAGGTGGGGGAAAGCAGAAAGAAAGGAATAAGAAAATATTTCTGCCCTTCAAAACATTGTGTCCTCTGGACTTCAGAGAGCTTTTAGTTTTCTGTCTTCCACACCTCCTCCCCACTTTTGGTGTAGTGCAAGAGCCACTGACCTGTGCCTTGATCTGAGCAAAGAGGAGCTCTGCTCCTGCTGAGGAGCATTTCATACAACCTTCAAGTCGTGTACTTAGGAGAGCAAGGTACGATGCAGTGATATGTGAGCCTGGGCAGTGAGCACCAAGCGACAGAAGACTAGCCAGCCCCCACAAGCTTTCAGTACCATGGCAACCAAATAGTAAAAAATTCATAAGAAAGTAGGTGTGATGCTATATTTTAGTCACTTACTTACAAATAAGAGATTTGTTTTGAAAGAGAGAACAGGGAAGACCTGCATGGGCTGAGAAGTCTTAAAATATGGCAACAAAGGGAAAGCCTCCAAAGGCAAATGAGGCAGAGAAGGCAAAGGAAAAAATCTGTCAGAATGAGAAAGCAGAGTTGTTTGGAAAGGGTGCAGGGGATTATGGAGCGTGCATGGTGTACATGCCTGTGGGAGGGTCTGGGATGAGTGCTGGGTTCTGCCATACTCACAGAAGTCCCAAGGAAAGCATGCGGTGAGCAAGGCCATTAGCAGGCTGTCGGGAGCTTGCAGGTCTGCTGGATTGGAAGGATGGAGAAGCAGCAGCACGTGGCAGGAGTCAAACAGAGCAGCTCAGGTGTGGAAGTGCTGGGGGAGGGACACATATAATTCTGCACATTGGGTAAATTGCAAAACCTTGTTTCAAATTTCTTTCTTTTTCTTAGTTACTTACCTAAGAAAGTAACTAAATATGGCACAAGAAAGCTATGTTATTTCATGATTAGGAACAGTGTCCTATGTAAGCATTGCAAGCACTTTAAAGTGACGGAGGGTGGATATTTGCTGCAGAGCAATTATTAACTTTAGTTATCTATATATCTATACCTATATTACTTACAAGTATGGAGATATAAAAATTTTACATTAAATTTGAAGATGTTATTTTTGCACTTAATTATTTAAACTCGTTTCTTGCAGTGACTCTTAAAATAAGTAGTTAATTTTTGTGACACTTATGGCCTCTGGTTTTTAAGTCACAAAATTTGTAAGTCTTTTAAAAAGGTTATTTTTGGGGACAAATTTTTCAAATTAAGGATGGAGGTCTTTTGTGTGTGATTATTTCATTGCTGGAGAGGTGTTCTGTGCCAGTCTTTGTTTGTCTTTCCTGTTTGATCAAAACCAAAATTATTTTGCTTTTTTAAAAAAAGCCATACAAGCAGGTGACGTGTGTCTTATTCTTACAAGCTCTTCAAAGAAATCTCTAAAGCACTGGTTTTGTCTCAGTATCAAAATACACTATATTTGTTGGGCATCAGGGATAATAGCTCGAATCCCTTTCACATGACCATTGTCACTGAGGAGCATTCCCAGAATGGTTTTGCAATCAAATGCATACATTTAGAAAGCAGCTTCATAAGCAGTAAGTTTGGAAAATATTATCTTGACTGTATATCGGCAAAATGAGATGTAATAAGTTGTTTCTGATTATGACAATTCCAGTAATACCAACTGGAGCTTTCTTCAGCCAGATATAATGGATATAAAATGTATGGGGTTTTTTACTAATTCTATTTATAGTAATAAAAATATGGGATAATAAAGTACATAAGTGATAAAGGGAAATTGAAATTACATATAATGCAAGTACCATTGATGGCACTTTTATTGTACTGCATTGATGGGCTAATTTGCATTGATAGACTAACACTGCACTCAATAATATTCATGTTCATCACAATAAAGCTGAGGTATAATTCATGAAAGAAATTATCTTTTGGTAGAAATTAAATTACATTAGCGCTTCATCAGAAGAGACTCTTCTTTTTTCTCAGACATCTGCATTAGCATCTTTAAAATCAGTTTAATCAGCTTAAATGGAAGCATGGTGTTACTACTCTTGGATCCCTTAATGAAATGCACTGGGGAACTGAGCATTGTCAGCCTGGACCAGGAGATGCTTTTAAACTCTCTGCGTCAGTAAGCATGGAATGCTGGAAGGTCAGGAAACACATTTAAATCAGTTTTTATCTCAAACCAGGCTGCATAAGAATAAACAAAGGAAGTATTTATTTACCAAGTGTAAATCTATGACAATGTTTGTAAGCATTCAGAAATAAAAAGAATCAACATATATCTACCTATCATTTTAGCTTTCAAGGTTCATTCCACCCTGCAGATGTCCATTATGAAGCTGACAGGTACTTCAAAACCTTCCTGTCTGAAACGTGCTTTGTAAGCAACCTGACCCTGTCCAACTGCATTCATGATAGTAGATCTAGATTTGCTGTTACTGCTTCACAAACATAATAATTCTCCTGCTGAGGTTTAACGGAATTAAAATTCCCTCTGCAAGACTCAGGATTTTGGGCAAAGTTTCAACTTTCCTGTCATCAGAAAAGTGTCTGCTTTATCTAACCTGGAAAAGTTAATGTCTCTTGGGTATGATCCAGGGCTAACCTTGTTTTTCCATCCAGCAAATGAAAGACTATTTTCAAGGTGAACTGAGCAAGTAGCTAAGTCATGTACTGCAGGGCAAAAGCTTTCAAACTTCCTAAGTCAATTAATGGTATCTCTTCACATTGATTCTGATAGTTTCTAGAAACTGGATAACCACATGTCATACTGGCATATACATTGTAGTAATGCTACAGATTTTTTTCTGACTTTTGATTGAAAGGCAGTTTCAACAGACATGACATTAATGGATCACTTTGGGTGGTTGTGGATTTCAAATATGTTTCTTTGTAACACCAGAATAAACTCCACAGGTTGACAAGTTGTACTGAAACAGTGAGTTTCTACTGAGAAATAATTTGTGCCTCATTCTTCATTTCTCATTATCTATATGGAAGTTTGTGGAGTAATAGCTCAGTTGCCCTTGCAGGTTTTGGGAAACACTTTCTATAGCACTGTCAGTGAATTGTTTGGAAGAAGTGACAATAAAGTATGTATGTTGATTACAGCCCTGGACTCTGTGGAAAACAAAGAACCATAACATATGAGCAGGTAATATTTGTAAGCATTCTGGATATGTAGAAACAGGTGACATAATTTGTTTATCTTAAAAGTATCAGCTTGGGTTAGAACCCTTTCTGCCTTCACAAACAATTGATCTCCACATCCGTCACAGTATGCCTGAGTACTTGTCTGTAACCCTTGGCTTAGCAGTTTATGCATAAATATGTTTCACAGAAATGAGAAGTGGCAACCTATGCAAAACTTGCATCTACTTTTCCATCTGCTTTTCTTCTATTTTGTGTCTTTTTCTTTCCTTACAAGGTCCTAGCAGATTCTGCAGAACTTCAGGCAGAAAGCAATTTGCATATGCAAGTGCAAACAGAATGACATTGGAGAGAGCTGCAATTCGATTATCTCCCTTGGTTAAATGCTGAGAAAATCTGTGATCTGTGGGGATTACTCAGAATGTCTTAGGAGGCTGTAAAAACCTTACCCTGATAAAAGTCACTTAGAATACATCATCTAACCTTCCTGTGTGAAAAGATGTTTTTCTCTCCTGTCCCCCTGCTAAATTCTGGCAAACTCCTTATATTATCTAAAGCCACTAACATTTCTGCAGCTTCAGGAGACAATCTACAGAATCCCAAGGAATCTACATTAACATCTATGGGGTTTGGCTAGGTTTTGTGTTCCTTGCAGACTGCTCTGGGAATTGTATGCACTTTGTGCCAGTGTGTTGATGGATGTTTTGTGATGCTATATAAATATTTTCATACTTTTTTTTACATTATATTAAACATTAGAGGTGGAGAATAGGTATCCCATGTCTCAGCTGCAGGGGATTGTGACAGATTTATCAGAAAGGTCAAGTAAAAAAAGGCTGCTTGCATTTTAAAATTCATTTCCATTTAGGACACTAAAAAAAATGCTGAGAATGCCACATCTACTTATTCTTTGTTTATATACTTTGTGGCTGCGCAACTTTCTCTAAATATTCCATTATGAAAGTGTATGGATCTATTCAGAGACATTAGTATCACACTACAGGACACAGCTTGTTCTACCTCATTTGCAGTAAGGTTCCTGGTGTAATAATTTTCAAGTTAAAAAAGGCACCACGTTCTATTTCTGTAGGGCCACGAGAACGGGATTTTATAGAGAGCTATTCCCAAGGGCAGGCCTGTGGGAAAAGTTGTAATAAACTGGCTCCCACTATTGTATTGCCTAGCAGACCAAAAAAAGCAAACAAATAAGTCTCTTCCTTTCTTTTTAAAGAAACATGTATCATCGTAATTCTGTTGTTTAATCTCTATGTATTACAAGTAATGTACATGAATAAAACCCATCCAAATCTAATCATAAACAGTTGCAGCATGGCTTAAAATGAGATTACTTTCTCCAAAGAGAAATGATACAACAATGTCCCAATTCAGTGTGAATAGGCCACCAATCTCTGTCCCCTTAAAAATCTTTGAGTCACCTTCTAGTACTTATTTTAGTTACCAACCTTCTTTAATAAAACAGCTCTAATTCAAGATACCCACTTAATAACACTTCGTTCAAAGCTAATGACATTTGGTAGTGCAGTTGAATTTTTCACATTAGTATTTTGAATCAGCTTACAAGTGCTTGCCAAAGCAGACTGAGAGATTGTATATTAAGTGGATGTGGATGGAACAAAAAGGAACTTTGAAAGACATCCTCCACCTCATGTCTTTCTCTAACTTCTGGTTGTGATCATTAGGGCTGGTGAAAAGAAATTTGTTTTCTAAAGGTTTTAGATTATTTCAGGATACATACAGAAGGTCTTTCAAATTGCAGATTGCTTCATTTACTACAAAATCATGCAGAAGAAAGATAAAGAAAAAATATTGCATTTTTTCCACAGATATCATTCTTTATGTATTTTCTTTATTAATTTTATAAAAATGAATGCATAAAACCACCATCAGCAGAGACCAAGCAGTTATGAAATCTAGAAAGACTTCAAGCTGCTTCTTAAGAAGTATTGCCTGCACTAGGAGAAATGCCAGCTTGTTAAAAAAAACACAGTCATGGAAGACAAAGACAGAAAAAATGGCTCAAATAGAGACAAGACTGATCCTTTAGGCACAAATGCCAGCTCGATCCTGCGGAGCAGGCAGAGACCTTGTCAGAGGTGGGGCATGGGTGAGAGGGACATGATTTAAACAGCCAAGAGCTTTGGAGACTGATCAGGAGCTGGTGTTGTGTGCCTTTGCCACAAAGTCTAAGGGCTCATGTAAATACGAAGGATTCTGCCCAGCCTCAAATGCTGACAATCTAAGTATTTACAAGAAGAACTAAGCTGAGATCAAAGAATATTTAGAGGATTTCAGAGGCCTGGCTGCAGCATTACCTCTGCTTTATGCAACAATTGAGATAAGAAATCTATTCCAGGAATATGATTTAGGGACCCAAGCCATGAACTATGTCAGTGCTTTCCTGAAAGCCAACTGGCTTGAGAGCCCTTGGCACACCCACACAGTCTTCTGAAGGTACAGATCCAGGCTGTGGTGTGGATGATGGTGGCTTTTTTCACCCCCTTTTTGCCAAATAGTCTTGGATAGTTTTTAATCCCTTACTAGGGAGTAAAAAACGTAGCTAAGTAAGACTAAAGTGAGTTGAAAAGAACCCACGTTTTTCATTATCCAAGCTGCCTAAAAATTATTACTTAAAAACAGTTTTCCTACTTAACATCAGAAGACTACTCTGTATGAAAAGTTCCCTCAAGCAAAGCAAAACAGTGAACAGCAGAAGCCTTTCCGCAAAGTTTGGTTTTTTATACATAAATATGTTAAAAGTAGAAACATAAACCGGAATTGTTACAGATAATTCAGACTGTGTTACACAACACCAGGTTTTGTCAAGATAAGAGATAGGTTCACTTTTTGGAATTTGGAAATTTTACCTCTAGAGCAGAGCAAGCAGTCATGAAGGAAGACAAGCTGACAGTAACTTCACTCTAGTTTCTCCTCAGGTCACATCTTCTTAAGCACATAATAAATATGTTAGTATCTCCTACATTCTTGTTTGGAACAAAGTAGTCAGTTCTCTCTCTGTGGCATAGCTCAGGAAGTGCTTTGCTCCAGTAATGATTTCTCTAAGTTCGTCTGCACTGCCTTTAACACCACTCCAGCAGGTGCGGAGTCCTCATCTAGCTGTCTCTCACTGTACGCAACGTCTACCATCAACATCCTAGCATCCTGTTGGGCTCTGCAACATTGTCTGTGTTATTTTAGGTACTTTCAACCTAAAAATTGCAACAGAATGATATGTCTTTCAGGGTTTAATGGTGAGATACATAGGACTTTCAGAAGAGGGCTTTGGATCAAGTGTTACTCAGTGTGAGCACACATTGTGTGCCTCAAAAAGCATGACCATCTGCAGTGAGAACGTGACCTACGCTACGCAACTTGGCCTGGACTTCAGGGAATGCTCCCAGGGGACAATGTCACTGTCAGCATAGGTATAGTTACAATCCAGTAGGGGTAAAGCGTGGTCTCAGATAAAAGTACTCCTTAAGAAGTTGGGTGCTGTTTTGTGTGCAGCTTCAGAGTTTCGGTTGATATAGGTTGAGGCTACATGCACACTGTAGCATGGCTCAAAATGTCAAACTCACAGGTCACAGAAACCAGTTGCTGCAATGGAGAACAACCGCTATGCCTCAAACACAAACACAGATCTTTGAAGACCGAACCTAGGATGACTAATTTTTATGACCACCTAATCTGTAATAGGCACAAACCCTGTATTAAATGTGGCTGGGTTAACTGAGGCAAAGCAGAAAATTCTCAAACCCCCACATTTTTCTCTCATACAAAGTAGAGAGACACAAACAGACAGAAAAAAAGAAAAGTTAGTTCTGATTGAACTAAATAAAGGCATAAGGGAGGCAATTTTGTTCAGTAAAACACATCCTGTAAGCTAAGGTGAATAATTTCATTTAACACTCCCTTCCCTAGTCATTAATGAAATGGATTTGGGCCAGCCTGTCCTTTCTCTTTTTCTCTCTGATTTTCAGTACCACTGATGGGAAATTTAATCTTATAAAACTTCCATGGATGTCTATTTCTTAGGTTTAACTCAATGTGCATGTGAATACTTGATGAGAATTCTGAGTTCTCCTGAGATTATGAAGGAATTATTTCCATCTGACAGCCTCAAAATAATAGCCAATATACTTCAACAGGAAGTAAATTTTGCATTTCAAATGCAGAAGCACTCAAGCAATGACTGAAACACTACTAACTTCATAGACTGAGTTCATATCCAACAGTACTTCTGTATGTTTCAATGCTAAATTTCATATAATGAAAGAGGGTGTCGGTTTTTATTAGTATGATGTGGAGATTTTTCTTTAATGAGATAAGACCCTGCAAAAAATGAGAGCTCCTTCACAACCCTTTTACTCCTTCTGATGAAAATGATCTGATCTAGCTTGATAGCAAGTAATGCTTGAATAAAAAAAGTTACTTCAATTTGAGATCTAGTTATTTTTAGTGTGCTTGTGCTCTAGTTTATACTGCTTCATTCACTCAAGGGAAGTTCATAAAGGTTTTTCTGAGGGGGATGGGAACAGGAGGGTGGGAACCAGTGTAGTAGTAATTCCTTAGTCATTTGCGGGCTTCCTTTCCAACTGAGTAAGATATTTATACTCTATCTGTAGTTGCCAGTTTAACACGTTATGGATTCATAGAATAATTTTGTTAATTTAAAAAAAGAACTCATTATAAAACCTGGCAAAATTGCAGTTTTATACATAAAAATACTTTCATTGTGTTGACATACCTAATCCTTCAGTTGAGCAAGGGAAAAAAAGAGTTAACAAGCTAAATATATCTGAAGTGGCTACTGTTGGCTGCTCCTCACAGTATTTCAGAAATGTTCCATATGGAATGGAGCAGATCTGATAACTGGGTTTTTCTGTGGCTTTTTTTTTTTTTTTTTTTTTTAACAGGGAACCAGAAAGTAGGAGGATGAAAATAGATGGAAAATCATCTGTCATAATTTTAAGCTTTTGCTCCCTCAGGTCTGAAAGCTAAAGTTTGCCAAGAGGAAAAGAGTAGGTTCCCTAAGGGAGGGAGAGTGAAGAAGAAAGAGTAATGACAGTAATGCTATCAGCCCTCAGATGTTAGAAAAGGCCATCAGTCAGAATAACAAAAAAAGTGAAATCAGGTTTTGACACTAAGATTTCTGAAGAATAAATAGTACTGTGTAGTGGGGTTTGCCTTTGTATTTCTTTTTAAATTATTATTTATTTTGTATTATTTCTCTGCAGGGAGGATACAGATTTAACATTCATATACAGAGTTTATAAATAACTGAGTAACTCCCTAAATGAACAGCCTTCTACAAACAATAGTCACCATTTGCATTAGCACTTTATCTTAATCCAGTTTAAATTCCATTGCAAAAAAATTTAGTTTGATTTTGAACATGATGCTATGTGTGATGGTCTCAGTTAATGGACCTGGGTATTACTCTTCCACCTAGCCTATCATGGCTCATGACTCATTTTCTCTATTTTTTAACCTGCTGACTTGCTGATGTCACATAATTCTTGCAATTTGTAGGAAGTCCTGTAAGAGTCTATAGGACCTTATCCCTGCATCCGTCTAGGCTGAAGCTGCATATCTGCACATAACTGAGTGGACCTAGCAGCCTGCCAGAGCAGATGGAGGTTGGCTCTTTCCTATTCTAGCCTCTTTCTCATCCCCAGCTCCCCACACCCAGCTCTGCCTGGGAAGGGCCCTTGTGTTGCTGCCTCTGGGACTTACTGTGTCCTCCTAGCTCCCTTCCACTTCCTGACCCAACTGCTCCTCCACTGTGGAGAAGAGAAGCTTTCTGGGAGCTAGGAAATGTTAAGTGGGAGGACATAATGGAGGCATTGAATACTGAACAGGCTGGGGGGGAAGGCAAAGGAGGAGAGGGTAAAGGAAGGAGTAGGGACATGCAGAACCATGTGGTTAGGGGCAGTAGGATATAGGGGTGAGGGCTGGGTGCACCACCATCATGGACAGTGCAGAGAATGGTCACTGAAAGCCTGCCAGAAACATTCCAAGACCCTTTCAGTATTGCTTGTGGAAGGAACAATGCTGGGAACCTGGGGTACACTACGACTCTGCTTGGTGCTCCCACAGGCTAAAAGCTGTGCCAGCCCTCTTCCAACCACTTCTATGACCTGATTGCCATGGAAAGGTTTCGTTTTCTCGCTTTCACTGACCATCAGCTTGAATGGATTTCTATCTTTGTGTTTGAAGTCTGCTGCTAAGCTGCTCTAAAATGTACTTTTGATCCTGTAAGCTTAGGGAAGACAGGAGACAGGGCAAGATTAGAGAAAGGCCTTGCTTTTGTCTTGATACTTCAGTGTTGTCTTACTAAGTAGACAGCCAATTTGTAGATTCCCTGGTCTACAACCTATCTCACCTATGAATGTACTGCCATTTTAGAATTTGCCCTACTTCAGTGCTTGTTGTGTCTTATGGGAATAGGTGATCCGTACATATTTTTTGTTTCAATCAAAATACACTTCTTGCCTGAAAATGTTCAAACTTTAACTGACAGATGACTTACATGCTTACAAATACACTGAAATGTGAATAGAAGGAGTGAAGGCACATAGCTCAGTATCTCTAAACTCTGTTTTGCATCAGGGTTTGCTTTTCAGAAGTTATGGAGGATGCTATCTATGGTCTTCAGTGTGTATTTTTGACGCTCACTAACTAAGTCAGTTTTTAAATATCTAAAGGATGGGTATTATGATCACGTTTGGCAGGTAGGATGTGGCAAATTTAACTATCTTTTAATTGAGATATTGTAATTTGTTATATCTGCATCTATAGAAAAGCTGTATCTGTGTGCTTCTAGTTCACTTCAGTACAAAATAAACTAGGTAAATTTAATCTATTGTGAAATAACATCACACCTGAAAATTTTGCTGAAACTTTGACACTAGTAACAAGTTAATGTCTTTTAAATAGATCTTCATTAATAAAGCCCCAAATAGGGTCCTGCTATTTTTTTTTTCAATCAGGATGAAAAGTTTATTACATGAAACAGCTACGTCTTTAGTAAAATCTTTATTCACAATATAAACACTTTGCCTTGCTTGCCTTACTAGAGAGATGAAAAACATCAAGCAAGTATTTTTGTTGCTCAGAGATACTCAGGTATGAAACCTGAGTAAGTTTCTTGCTGAAAAAGCTTTGTCTTCTTTCCTTCTTCCTAGTGTCATGTTTTAACTCCAGCTGCTACTTTGTCCTCTCACAAAACTTCAGTTGGTGCTGATATCGTCACCCCTACACTGGCTCCTAGACTAGATTTGGAAAAAGATCACGATCAGAAGCTTGAACAGTAGCCCTTTTTATCTGCAGCTTATTTTATTCTGGGCTTGTTGTGTAGTCATGTCGGAATACCAAACTAAATGGAGACTCATGAAAATCCTCATTGAGTGTTAGTGTCTAACAAGTCAGTACTCTGGCATTTCCTTCAAAATTAGTTGTTGTTTTAATATTCAAAAGAGCTTAGTTGATCTTTTGTTGAGCCTGATGACGTGGCTGGGAAACTCACTGGTTGTATGAGCTGTTCCCTTTGGTTCAAGATTTGTGTCATATTGCAGCCATTTGCTCCCTTCTGCAAAACAAGATGTAAATAAACACAGACTTAGAAATACTAAACTGAATGTTGTGAAACATAGTAAAATTGATCAGAATATAAGCTGTGGTAAGAGCTCTTCCATGGTGGCTGTTCTAAAGTGGCTTTCTACGCATTCTTTTTGAATATTGGAAACTCCAAGAGTTTCCACTGAGGACACAGGATATTCACTTGTATAAGGAATACATGGGATTGCTGGCATAGAAAAGATAATTTTCAGTGATTATTCCAGGAAAATTCCACATCATATAAGCTATATATTTTCTCACTTTTTCTTCATTAAGGATCACTCAGTTCAGACAATTTCAGTCTTTCTTGCTACTTTGAAACCAGTAAACAATTTCACTTAGCTCTTCCTTTTCCTTCCACATCACTCATCATAGTATTTGTTTTCCGTTTTCATATGGTTTTGTGTACTTTTTTCACTGTCCAGTAATAAGGAATGGAAACGGAGTTCTAGAGAGATTAAGCACATACATTGAAAGCACAGTAGTTTCGGAGTAATGCAGAACATATACTTCTGTTGTAAGGATGCAGAGTTAAACTTTTCTATGTTTTCTACATTGTGATGGGCCAGAAAGGAATATTTGATCTCTGGGAAAAATAAGGTAATATCTGGAAAAAAGTACAAGTTCTCCAGTCCCAGGTTCCCGCTTCATTGCATGTTCACTCTCTGGTAGTACACACAGCATAATGTTTTGCCACAATGCCATGTTAACTCACCCTCTCAAAAGATTAAGAGCACTTTATTTTCTCAGTCTCCCTGGTAAATTACAGAAAATCCTGTTGTGTCTCAATGCCAATGCAAAAGCAAAAATCCAAACCCCATAGAAAACTGACTTTGGGGTAAAGCAGATTGTGCATTGGCTCTGAGACTGCCAACTTTTCTTCCTAAGGCAGGTGCAAAAATGTTGATTTTGTGCATTATATTCCAACAAATTTCCTATTAAACTGGAAGAATATAATTACTGAGTGTATTTAATTACCACACATTTAATGAAAGGCACAGCGCCACACAGTATGAGGCAGAGAGCAACAGATTCTAAAGAGAAGATATTGTGTGGATATGGTACCCTTCAGAAAGTGTGAATATTATTCTGTATTAATTCCTACATGCCATTCAATTTCCTTTCTCCACTATGTTTTTCATCATTTAGGTGTGCTTTCCATTTGCAGTTATCCTGTCCATGTAACTCAGGTGCTACTATTAAAACTTCCACTTCCTACACCAGAAAGTACTCTAATCTTCTCTGAAAGTTTAAGATACCTTCTATTACTTTGGTGACAGAGCTTCTAAATGCTGGCAAGCATTGGAACAGACAATCTCCAGGCACCCCTTCCAAACTACATTCTTATCCTATAGTTTTGATTTCATACTGTAGTTTAAATATGGACATTGCAACATGGACCAGCCAATTCTCTCAGTATGGGGACTGAACTACACCTTTTATAGGTCAGCTACTGGTTATGTATGGTAATAACTGACTGAGAAAAATGTTCACTTGCTTCCCTTGTCATCTTTTACTTTCAGCTTCCCTAATGTGCTATAAGAAAAAAAATCAAAAGCAAAATAGTCCATATCCCCAAACATTCTGCAGTGCTTCTGGCAACAGTGGAGAATTTGTTCTTTCATCCTCCCCTAAAATCCTTTACATGAGACAATTGACTCTGCCTTTTCTCGCCTTCAGTCTGTTTTTGTCCAGCCATTGGAAGCTGGCATCTGCACAAGAATGTTTTATGGGACTCTGCATGTTCAGATGAAATATGCTTGTGTGCTCTGCTGCACTTGTGTGTCTGGGTGAGTGTGTGCTGGGGCAGGAAGAGAGGAGGAGGTCACTCACAAAGCGATATTCCAAATAATATGATGTCTGCTCAGTAATAAAACCTAAGAGAAAAGAGGAAGGGGAGACGGCATTCATTTTTTCATTTGCTTTCTGGAGCTACTGCTATATGTACTGAAGCCCTACTTGCCAGGAAGTGGTTGGACATGTCCTGCTGATGTGAAGTAGAGAATAAATCTTTGTTCCCTTTTGCTTCCATGTGGAGCCTTTGTTTTTGCTTTATTAAACCACCTTTCTCTTGATCCACAAGATTTTTTCCATCTTATTTTCTTCCCCTTTTCCCTGCCTTCCACCTCCCAAGAGCCCCATCCTGCTGAGGAAGACAGTGATAGGGTGTCTTGGTGACACCCTGGTGTCCAGCCAAGCTCAACCTACAACACTAACACTATCCGAATTTTGAATGCTGGGAGCTACATACATGTGGCTATAGATACAGCTTTAAGATTGAGTCAGACATTGCATAGGCTGGCAACCTACAGTCTATAGACTAATGATGGATACTGAACACCCCTCTCCTTCCTGTGTTGTCATTCAAACCTGCACATGCATACTCCTTATCTCCTCTGTGCTGAAGCTAACAACAACTCCTCAAGTAATCTGTGCTAACAACTCCCCAGATAATCCGTGCTGCAACAGAAGAAAACCCTATGGTTTGGGGGTTTGAATTCCTGAAAAATAAGTGAAAAATGAGGAAGTCAGAAAGGCATGTTCTGAATCAGACTACAGTCCTAAAAGACAGTCTCAATAATGGTGCTTGCTGCCAAATGCTCTTTCACTTGCCTTCAGAACTGTCTGCATTAATGACTACCTCCACTTGGAAGTTATTTACATAAAGTATTGTTCTCCTGTCACTGCTACAGATAGCAGCTCCTCAATAGGTGAGATGAAAAAGAAACAACCAGAGCAGGTTGCAAATGAATTCAGAGAAAGCTGAGTTTAACGTGGTGATGGTAAGGATGAAGCAATCCTACCATAATGTCTTCATCATGCACAAAAGTGAATACGTCACCACTGGGATGCCCTTACATGAGACCCACACAGGTAGGTCTTCACAGTGAAGATGCTGATCTGTCTGATCTGTGCTAAGGTAGTCTGTGCTTCATCAGTTCCCATCCCTTGATCTGTTTACTTGTTTCTCAAACTTCCCTGGCAAACATAGAATCATAGAATGGTTATGGACCTTAAGATCATCTAGTTCCAACCCCCTGCCATGGGCAGGGATGCCTCACACTAGACCATGTCAACCAAGGCTTTGTCCAAGCTGGCCTTGAACACTACCACGGATGGAGCATTTATCACTTATTTGGGCAATCTGTTCCAGTACCACGCACATGGGTGAGTCTATGGGGAAAAAAAAGAGGACATCCAGATTCTTCAGAAGTCGCAGCAGAGAGGAAATTGCAGATTTGCTCAGTACCCATAATCTCTGTAGGAAAAGTGTGATGTCTAACACTTGCAACTGGCAGTGAAGAACTTCATACAGATAGAGAGTTCACCAGCCTATCTGCCAAGTCTTCTGTTGCCATCCATGGCTTGAATCAGTTTGAGGTTCCTAGTGGCAGATAAGCAAAACCAAAATAGTCTGAAACACTTCACCCACCACCTTGCACTTAAGTGGCTTTCCATAGAAAAGGAGACACTTTGAATATATAATAATACCTAGGTGTGATTTAAAGTCTGATCAAAAGGAGCTTCTCTTATGCTTTTGGCCTGTGACAGAACAGGCTAGAGAGATTTTATCTGAAAAGCAAGCCTTATGTGTGTATGTGATTAGAAATACATGACATG
>JANHGB010014163.1:0-15616 GCA_026283785.1 Coracopsis vasa | reverse complement strand
GTTACTGGTGGTAGCAGTAGCGGTTTGTGTTATACCTTAGTTACTGGACTGTTCTTATCTCAAGCCATGGGAGTTAACATTCTTTCAGTTCACCTCCCCATCTCTCCGGGAGCCAGGGGAGGAAAAGGGAGGAGTGAGCAAACGGCTGTGTGGTTTCTGTGTTGCTGGCTGGGCTTAAACCAAGACAACATATAGTTAAAGAGGGTTATAATGCTATGTTTGTGTAACCTCACAGTATTCTTCTGAAATTTGTGGCATACCCAGTCCTTTCATATTTGGTAGCACATTGGGCCAACTATTCTTCCTGAGGAAGAGCTGTTTAAATAATGCATATTTTTTAAGCTATGACATTGACACCAATATTAAGCTGAGATAAATTCAAAATGGAGAGATTCTTCTGGTTTATTGAAACAAAAAATTGAAAATGAAACATCTTGTTTCATTTTGCAGATGAACACTGATTTATTTTTCTGTAAATTGATAATCTTGAAATGAAAAACTCATCATTGTGACATTTCACAATTTTTTCTTATGCTTTTCAGCTGAAACATTTCACTCAACTTGAACCAAGTTGTCCAATTGATTTGATTCTCTCGGATAAAACCAACAAACAAAGCCTGTACTCATCTTCCCCTAGGAAGATGATCTTCAAATGAGGGATTCCCAGGAACTCCCGTAAATTCCTTTATTTTGATAGCTACAAACCATAAAAAACCCTGAAATACTTTATACACATTTCTCTGGCAATGTTAAAAGAAAGTTAAAAGCAATCCTTATCTCAAATCTAAGGAATAACTCAGTATGGATGATGAAAGACAGCTGCTTTGGCCTCACAAACACTTATTCAAGCCTGACCACAGAAAATATTCAGTCCTGCTGTAGGTTGTGTTTGAATTTGTTACCCTGACTCTGTCTGCAGACAGGCCCCAATATCTCTGCCTGAGCTGCCTTCTTATTTCCAGCACCATTTCTTTTCCCTGTTTGCAGCATTCTTTTGATCTGCAGCAAATACCGCTAGCAATCTATCTCATTGCTGCCAAGATCAATCTCCTACATTAACAATCAGATTCAGGGATAAAACTACTTTTCACAGTTCACTTTCTTCAAAGATCAGAGACAAGCCCTCAACAGGTAATTGGATCCTTATTAGTTTGAGAACCCTCTGTTCAGCTAATTGATATTTAATAAGTATGGCATGCTTAATGAAAACAGGGATGATATATTGGCACTTTTATTTCACATCGAGTTTCTTTGATGTAGGCTGGCTTGATGGGATATTAAAATTAGAACTGAGACAAGTTACAAGCTTCACACTCTTAAAACTTGCTATAGCTCTCATTTAAGAACACTTTATAAAATAATTAATGTTGTTGCCATGTGAAAAATTTACCAGAATAAGCCACAAACATCATTTTCCAAACAGACATGAACAGAAATAATAAGATTTACAAGGAAGCTTGTATCTGTAGCTGCTAAGCCTGGTTGAACTTCTGAGGAAGTGCACTCACTGGTACCCCTGGTACCATTCCTGTTTATTCTCCATGATCACTGGAGATGCCATCTTTATTTAAAGCAGACTTTGAAGGCTCCTTTCCCTACATCTCATTTCTTTCTTTTCTTACCAATTTCAGTCCCACAATTTACATATTTAGGAAGACAAACACAAATAGCTCTAAGAATGAGAATATAGTATGAAGAAGAATGTAGCATAACTGATTTGTAGTTAAGATTATACCTGTAATTAATCTCTGTTCTTCAATAAACAAGCTGTCCTTTTACAGGCTTGTATTTTAAGGGCTGCTTTTTGCTAAGACTGCGCATACCTTTACCTCTTTCTTTAACCACACAGCTGTGGGTGTCTGAAATACATGTTGTATATCACACTGCTTTGTGGTTTGAAGTATTTGTACCATGAGTGGCTGCTAAAGGAAGAAAGAGATGCACTCTCATTTACTAGCAGTGTTGCCCTTTGGGAGTCATGTTCTGGTATGTGTGCTGAGACTGCTGAAGGGTGAGACAGGCTGGAAGCCTCTGTGTTCAACAGCTGATGTATAGAGTGAAAATAAAACTATGTTGGGAAAATATTCACACTTTCAGATTACTGTAAAGGATTCACAATTTCTATCTTTGGCCATCTGATAATGTTGCATGTAGTCTTAAATAAAGTGGTGAATATTTTATGGAAGGAATAGCTTTTATCTGTTTAGATAGCACTCAGTATAGTCATCTTTAAAGGACTATTTTAAAGGTCTTTTTCATAACATAAATGATAAAGGGATAATGAAGAGAGTAACTGGTTTATATAATATTCTTTCCCTGTCTGACAAGTAACTAAGGACCAGAAATCCACTCGGATGGCCCCATACCCTTTGCATAAGATGTATATCATCCCTTCCTCCAGATACTGCTTAAAGAGTATCAGGGACCAGGGCAGCTCCTGAGGACAGTTCACAAGTGTTCTTCAGATCCTTGCAGTACTTTGAATCCTAATGTCTTCAGCCAGACATAAGATTAGGAGCCCCAAAAGGTGGCAGGTTCTTGTCACCCACTAGAATACTCATTGGCTTTGAGATTATGATTTGGTCTTTGAAACTTTAAATGGAGCACTACCAAACTTCAGGAAAAACCCCAAGGCTTGGGAAGAAAGAGGTGCCAGATTGCTCAAGCAGCAATCGATTTCAAACCACAGGCATTTAAAAAAATGTCATATAAGCAGCTTAAAATTTGAACTGTTCACCTGCCAAGGAACAAACTGAAAACTTCAATACTTATAGCATCATCTGTAGATGCTCTCAGGGGGGTAAGAAAAAAGTGTACAAATGCTTCTCTAATCATGACATACAAATTGGCACTGCTCACTGACCCTCAAACCTGTACTGTTCACTGACCCCTTGTAATTTGCTGTTCCATAGCGTATGTGCTGCCGAAAGCTTGCCTAGTAACTGCCTGTTTTCTACAGCCTATGCTTTCTTAAATGTATTTGCTTGGTATTGAGGCAGGCTGTAAATGTGCCACTCAGTTACACAGCAACCAAAAAACCGGCAGCACATATGATGACTGGGCTAATGTTGCATAGCATGGAAATGGTTCACAAACGTAATTCTGCATGTGACACATTAAGATGTTTGAAAATATTGTTTTAAAGCCTACCCAGGGAGAAATAGCCCCATGCTCTCTATGTGGTTTTGGTGGGCACGTGGAGTCCAGCCAGGGTCAACCCACAAAAACAGTGAAAAGTAAAGTTTGTGCCACTAATGAGCATTCATCTAAATAATTTCCATTACTTTATAGACCAGTGGGGACTGACATTTTGAAATAACTTAATAAAACTAACTTATAAATTTTTAGACTTCTGGGGCATTCTGTGCAGATTAGAATTTAAAGAACCAGAACTTAAAAAAATTCAGAGTAGAATCTGAAGAACTATTTATATTTCTATTTTCCCGTTCTCATTATTACAAGATAAATCAGCATTTGATAATAATGTGAAATTATACAGCACTAAAATATTAACTTTGAAGGTAAATGATATTTCAACACTACAATATTGTGTCACTTTCTATATAATAGCATACTCTGTATATTTTCATAATGCTCATTGTCGAAATTTCTCTTACAGATGCAAGAGGGTGATGAACAATTTGAATATTTAGTTCTCATATTTTTGTCTGAATTAACTCCATAATTCCCTCCAGGACACAAATGCATGAAGGCAGAGAAAATACTTCAGCTCTGCAGAGCAGTATAGGAAAAAGACTGAGTATAACAACTTACGCAAATTTTGTCAAATCACAATATTAAATTTTAACATATAAACATATCTAATTTTGACATGGATGTTTTTATTACAAAATGATGTACTTACCTTTGAAATTGAGTTATACAATGGCATTCAATAGTATTCGAAGGATAGTCCTTTTGCGTCTCCTAATATTTTAGAGATAATGCATATAAAATACTCCATTTCTTTTGATCAAAGTCTCAAGTTAACTCTTTGTCTTGTATAATGGATGAATTCTATCCTGCAGCCTTGACAGCTTAAAATAGGATTAGCCTAATATTACCTTTATGATATTCCTCTAACCTGCTTTGATTTATAGAGAAGAATCTTTATTAAAGGAAAACCTAAATCTACTATACTAATACAGAAATCAGGTATTCAGTCAGTCTGTTCCTCCATTTCAATAACTGATAATGCATTTTTTTAAAGTGTCACAATTAAAACCAAAATTCCACACTGCGGCTTAGATACTGTCCTTGCTTAAACTGCAAGTAAGATGAGCTGAACTGTCTCATTCTCAGCAGAACAAAACCTCTATCATAGGGTATCCCCCTTCTCTTGAAGAATGATTAGGAGTTTCTACAAAAAGTATCAGACTAAGGTGACGTTGTGGGGAAAAGGAGTCAGAAGATGAAGATGTTTATATGTCTATACATTTATATTTGCATAAATACAACCACATGTCATCACTTCCTTTTAGCCCTGTCGGATGAGGAAGAGGTGGAGGTGGGGGGAGTTTTGGGCAGAGCACATCTGCCCTCTGGCACCCATGTAGGACATGCCTGACCAGTCATCTGCAATGCTGTCAACTTCCATGCACTAGTCACTTGCTTTATCATTTTCATGGCCAGTTGTATATTTAGTGCACTGTATCACAAGCACAGGAAGTAGCTAAGGATTTGCCTGTGCTAGTGTCTCCAATATGAATATCACCTGAGATACTTCTTGATTGCTTTGCCTGTTGGTGTGCGTATTTCCACAGGCAGATGGCCTTGTTAATGATACATGTGGTCCAGTTCTGATCATCTGTTGTCATCACTTTTCACAACCTAATAAACACAATATGCTTTAGCTATCCAGCATGGACTTCTAGTGCATGTGCACTCTTAGTACACTCTAAGTGAACTTTTACATGATATCTTACTCCTTTTTGATCTTCCACAGCCTCATCAGGGAGCCTTTGGCAGGGAAATTTCCCAAAGACTGTGTGTGTATCTGCTGAGCATGCTCCACCCAGAATCTGCAGGAGCAGCAGCAGAGTAGCCCTTTAGCACCTCCAAGCCACTAACTACTGTATTAAGCACACACATATAGACATTCAGGCACTTCTGGAGCTCTAAGTGCTTGACTTTCCATCATATCGCTCCTTTAATACAGTCTACAAAAAATGGTAAATTCTCCATCCCTGGTAGTGTTCAAGGCCAGGTTGGACAGAGCCTTAGGTGACATGGTCTAGTGTGAGGTATTCCTGCCCATGGCAGTGGAGCTGGAACTAGATGATCTTAAGGTCCTTTCTAACCCTAACTATTCTGTGGTTCTATGTAAGTGTCATGCAATCCCGTAGCACTCTTCTGTGTGAATGGAAACAAATCAAACTCAAATGATACAGTGGAATTTTTAATCTCTTCTTTCACAGCAAATGCATTAAGCTTCAAGATACCCAGGTGCTGAGAAGAAAATAAGTATTTTTTTCCTGAGATTTTGCTCATATATTTTTTGTGAACAGATAGTTACAGCCGAACACGTACCATTTCGAAATATAATACTGCGTCAGTCTTGTCAACAGAGGATCGGGAATATGAATCACATTGCCAGCAGACTGGAATTTGTATTAAATGTATCAGTAAGTAGTGCGTTCACATCATAATTCTGCCTGCCAGAAGGCGTGTATTCTCTGTGATGAAGTACAATTTTTCCCATCAGTAAGTCAAAAGCTGGAGCCACTCAGCATTAAATCACTTGAGACCAGACATCTATTAACACATTTAGAAACATGGGAAAACTTTTTCCAATATACTGTGATAGCTAGCAGATGATTTATTCCTAGTATCTGTTCAAAGGTAGTGATCTAGATAAGAACTGAACTCAGGAATAAGCTAAAGAATACAGGACCAGCATCTTAAAGCAACAATTTTGGTTTAATATATACACAGCTAAAAGTACAACCATGAAAGACATTTTTAATGTTTTGTGTCAAAATTAGTCTTTAGGTAGCTTCATGTATTTCAATGCACAAAACAATAACCTTGGAACCAAAAAGAGTATCTTTATCTTTTTAGCTAAATAAAATAGCAACATCAGAGATAAAAGTTGCATTTGATATTAAAATTGTGTCTTTTATATTATTTCAGCTTCAGATATGGTCTACATATGTAGCATTGTGACAAGTTTATGTTTTGTTTCAAAACTTCTTGTAAGTGATATACTGCATTTAAATAATGATCGTGACAATGATGACAATGATGATGACAAGAATATCAAGACTTTCTTGTGTCTGGTTTTAATATCCATTACTGTGTCAATTCTCCTGAGAAGTGGTTACTGGGATGTACGGTGATGTCTGTCTCTGGTTATATCCAACTCCCCAGACATAATTTCCAGAGATCTTCAAGGTCAAATGTTTTGTTTGGCATTCTTTCAAACTTCCTTCACAAATAGCATTGAAATGTTTCCTCCACAAGGTTTTTACTGATTCCTGTGCTGTTAACTCAGAATCCAGGAGATTTGTTGCTTAAAAAAACATAAAATTTTAACAGGTTTTGGTAAGTGTACTGAAATGGATGCAAGAAACATAAATCCACAATTCTAAAGGTCTTTCAGAGTGTCAGTCATGATATATAAAAGCATTTTATAAATGCAATAGCACTTGCATATGTTTGCACTGCACCTCTAGGGCAACATTTGGATAGAAATTCAAGAAGCCGTTGGATAGAGTTTCATTGCCTCCAAAGTTCATTATGGAACTATGATAGAACAGGTACTGGTGGAAAGTATATGCTGGCCTGCTATGTTGGCAAGAAAAATAGCAAGAGGGAGTGGGTATAGCCTGCTTAGTTTCACTCAAACCTATTGCCTCTTTCATTCCTGAAAAACTGAAGGACAAAGTAATGGAAGTTTTAAAGAGGGCTTGTAAAGATGTCCAGAAATTGCCTTCTTAATAAGATGACTCTCAGAAAGTCCTGAACTGGCAATAGCAGGAGCATCATACAAGCCCAAGAGAAAGACACAGCTTCAGTTCTTTTGGTTCAGAGAGGCAAAGTGAAGAGAACCTGGGGTACCTCTGCAAGAGATTAGACAAGTAGAGTTTGGGAACAATACTGCAGATCAGGAGGCTCTACCTGTGACAATAAGAGCATAGAGGGGTCTGGTGTTGTGCACACATAGGACTGAAGAGATGGGTATCGGGATGGCAGTTGAAGTTTTGATCTGGTAACGTGGATTATATCAGGTTTATTTCTGAGTTGCTAAGAGTGTAATTTCCTTTATTCAAATCTATATGGATCATCTAATACAGCACTAAATGAATTGTTTCTAACTGCCTTACTATAAGTAATACAAATTCCATTTGAACTGCTTTCCTTTGCAGACCTGCTTCGCTGCATCTATGAATCATCTGTTTCACAGCCATGGCTGTTTCCTGTAGATACCCAGGGCATTCAGGGCCAAACCCCTACCTTATGAAGACAGAACATGGCATGCCCTTTTTCTTTTTTTTTTTCTTTTTCGTTTTTCTCTGAGAAATCCAACCCAAACTGGATTTGACTGAAATAACTGAATAGCTGGATCATCTTAATTTCCCTTTGTCTGCTCATGATACTCTTCAGCCAAGAATAGCTAACATTCACAAACTCTTGAGGATACTTTTATCCTGGCCATGTGTTTGGGAACTAGACAATACAGCCATGTCTGCATGCCATGTCTGCCTCACATAATAAAATCTGCCAGTTCCAGCCTGGGTCTCCACATCACACTGCCAGTCTTCCGCCAACAGTGTGAAGTCAGGAGCAGTTTATTTGACCCGATAACCAGTTAACATTGTCAGAACCAAGTGATCAGAGTGAAATTGGCAGGACGTAAGTTTGGCACCATCTTTAATATTTTGTCAGCATCATTCCAGTGAAAGATTAAAGAGATTATTGCTCGACACCTCTGGCTTCAGCATTTACCAGCAAAGGTATTGGAACTAGGACTGGCTATGAAAATACAGCAACAGTTCTGTAGAACAACAGAATTATCAAAATATACTGTAAAGAATGCAAAACACATGTTGGGATTTTCCTTTCATTCCGTAGGGTTTGTTTTCTTCTGTAACAAATCTATACAGAATTGGTAGATTACATTGTCTTTGATCTTATCTGTACTGCAAAACATAAACCAATCATTTTTAAGAAAGAAGCTAATTCCTTTTACTGATCTGTGTCTTTCCCATGTAGTAACAAAACTCTGGAAAGTAAAAAAAAGAACAACCACCAAACCACCCAGATAAACAGAAACTACTGCAGTGCCAGGATCAACAACACAACAACATAGCCATTCACCTCCAGAGTGTGAACCAGTACGCTATGTATTATTCTGCTCAGAAATGATTTGTGTGAGAAAACAGAATCTAGACATCGTTGAGGAAGGCTTTCATCTTATAATTGGATTTTTTTCATTTGCATGTGCTTCCACAGTGCCTCCAGGGACTTGCACATTTGAGTTTCTGATTCTCCCAGATGGATTAAACACCCTGGCCAGACTAGGGATGTCTCACAGTCATGTCTCTTATGAGACACTGTAAATGCCTATTGGAAGTCTAAGTAACAGAGAATTGGAAAAGCTATAGTCCATCTGAAGAATCAAAATATATAGGAAAACAATGGCATGAGATGTCCAAACTACAACTTGCAAGAAAACCAATGGCTAAATTTACAAAGAGAAAAATTTCATCATATTTTAAATGTCATTTTCTTAAGAAGTAAGAAAAACCCTGTTAAAGGACACTTCATTAAAAAAAAAAAAAAGAGTTATCAAAATGAATTTTCCATCATTTGAGAATGAATTTTGACAGAAAATTGTGGATCAAAATCAAACTCCCCACTGAGTATGTTTGTCAGGGACAAGTGCTGCCCAAGGGGCAGGCAGAGCAGGCCATGCAGGATAATGATTTATAATGACTTATAAGTGAAAAATGCAGCCCAATGCACTTTGCTAGGAAAAAAAAACAGGAATACCTGTGTTCAAATACCTCCTGATGTACCAAAACTAAAATTGTCCATAGCCTGTAGTTTGATGCTGTGGTTGAGTAACCTTTATTTTTTGTCTTAACAGCAGGATGGATCTCAGGGGAAAGAAAATTAGAAAGAAAGCACTTGAGAAACAAAAATATTGTTGTTTTCAACATTACAGACAGCAACTATTCATTATGGAACTTCAGAAGTTCTGGCATTTCATTCATCACATGATCAAAATATCTGAAATATGGACAGTTAATATTGCTCTCAGACTGTCATGGAACACATTAAGCTACTGTTATTTGAGAAATTAAGCTCTACCAAATTATTTATAGAGCCAGTAACAAATATATGAGCAATGAAGAAGTCTAAGTAGTAGAAGTTATACATTTTAAATATCGGAGGCCAGATCAGGGGTGTAAAGTGGCAGAGTTCCACTGCAGTCTCTGAGCAGCATTCTGACTTCCATCGGTTCTGGATCTGGATGACTATTCACACACAATTTAAATGCCTGTTTTCCTTCCAAATGTACAGCTTTTGAAGCTTTCAGTGTGTTTTGCTGCAAATCCAGTCGTACAATGACACAGGTAATTCCTTGAAGCATTTGTATTTACAGTCCTTTTCCACACTACATATTTTAATATGTAACTAACTGCAATCAAAGGAAGTAGAAAACAAACTCCCATCATTAATCACTGTATTAGGTCACAAGGGAGAACCTAACTGAGTGCTAATTTGACTGAAAGTCTTAGGAAGTCAGTGGCTGAATATAGCAAATATCCTATCAATAGTATGGATTGTATCATCCTATCAATAGTATGGATTGTATCATCCTATCAATAGTATGGATTGTATCTTGGATGTTCATATCCCAGATGAGAACACTGTCATTTGAGTTTCAGAATTACTCTGACAGAGCGCATATGGGGTAGAAATAACAACTATCAATTAAAGAGAAGGGTGAAGAAAAGCAAACAAACAAAACCAATGTAACAAAAACAGCAAGAAAAAAATATCAATTGCAATTATAATAAAAGACTTCATACTGAATCTTCCCCATTCCTGTCATGCTCTGGCACCATCTCCACCCACCTTCTTCCTCTTCCTAATTTTCAGAGATCTGTTCTTCTTACCAGCCAGACTGGGATACTAGCTTTACCCGTGATAAAGAATAGCAATATTTGGTTCATACCCCTATCTGGTCTAATTATACAGGGCATAGAAGTGACAGCATATTCAGCAGACATTAACCTGAAGTGTAAGTATTCATTGTACAGCAGCACTTCTCACAATCCAATCAGTGTTTAGCTTAAATAAATATTTCTTTGAGTATAATTTAAAGACTATTACACTCCCCACACTTTTATAGCTTTTCCACTGAAATTTGAGATTGCTAGCATTCACAAAAATGAAAAGTGCATAGCACTGATGAAACATAGATAAGGTAGGCAGATGATATGCAAGTATTACCAAGAATCTCTGTGAATGCAGCTCTAGTCTCACCTAAAAGAGCCTTCCTGATATTCCTTCCATACTCCTCTGATTAGATTGAAGGCACTGAAAGGGGATTAAATAGCTACCTGCATAAAACACCCACAAACTAGCAAGCAAACGGCATTTGGAGATAAAGATACGCAGATTTATTTTTATCATGAAGGGGAAGTAATTGAATTTGAGCCTGAAGGGGTTCTAAGCACACTCTGTCACTAAATTGCATGCCAGGGCAAATAGGTCTGAATACCAAAAGAAAGTGTACATTCCTAAAGCCCACTTTTACTTAAAGTACGTACACATGTGTGTATTGAGGGAAGAGGGAATCAGTTCACTGCTTGCACATCAGGGAATACATAGAAGATCAAATGCCATAGTGTGAAGCCACAAACCTGAACTGCTACTCTGCTGATGACACCTGTGATCCACAATGGCATCTGAAACGGAGGTGGGTATTCATTGTCACAAGAACATCAAATTCCTTTTCTTTTTTTAATGATATTATGCTGCTTGGCATTTTATAAATGTACTTAGAGAGTTAATTTAAAGCAGGCATTGATAACAGCTGGCAAAGGATTTTCCTGACTTTCTGCTGCCTTCTCAAGATTTGCCAGACTGTTCCCCAGTCACATGAGAATGATGAACAATTCATGGTTCAACTGGAAAACATATTCAAGTCTAAGTATGCCAGATTTTCCAATTATGTTTTAATTTGTTGGACCAGTTAGTTGTAAAATTTTACTGCTTAGAAACCCAGAATCAGAGAAGGGAAAGTACTTCAGGACAAAAAATACATAAGATACTTTTACATATCTCTATCAGTCTTTACAAGAATTCACTCTGATAACATAGTGGTGATGGAAGTACTGAGTCAGGCTTGCACAACACAGAAACTTCCTGTATATGCTACAGAACTGCAGAGAAACATATTTATACAATAAAAGACAATTTCCCAGCTTCTTTATCCACAAAACACGGGATGGTGGTAAAACACTAATATGTCTTGTGAATGTAGCAAATGTAATGTAAACAGAACCACAAAAAGCATTCAACATTTATGCAGCAGTACTGTTTTCCTCAGGGTCTCTGTCTACGAGATGAATGCTTCCCGTGATCGCCGATTCCTCTTGAGCTGAGGTGTTCCCTACCTGCTTATTTGTACAATACGGAATGTGGCCACAAAAATACATATAAATCCAGGGGTTGGTACAGCTATTTAAATTGCCAAGGAGCATGATAATGGTGAATGCCGAACCTAGAATGAAACAGTTAAAGGGATAACAGAGTAAATAAAGCACTCGTACAAATCAGTAACATTTTCATAGTATGCTGCTTTCTCATGTACCTGTTCATATATTAAAGTTAATCTAATAGGAGGAAATTCCCATTTATTCAACGAAATTTTTAACTGTTGAAGGTATGAAGCACACCTTATTCTATGCATTTCAGAGTTAAATAGTTCCAAATAGCTCTTTTTTTGATGTAGCTGCATTAGATTTAAAAGCAATTACTAACCTGCTATACAGATAAATACAGATATAGGTATTGATATAAATGTATGTATAATAAGACTCAAATTCACACTGACAGGAAGAATTCTTAGAACAAATATTAGAAGATGGGCTTTTTTCATCGGGCAGAGCTAGTACCTTTTTTTCTTCCTTTGGTTTATATCTTTGAGTTTAGAATAGGTGAATTTAAACAGACACATACAGAGTCTGCCTTTCACAAAGAGGGGATAGTATCAGTTTGACAAGATTAATCTTGTTTACAGCATGGTGTTCTTCGATACCTCTCTCAGGCTTGCTTTTTTGCTTTATAAGCAGCTGTTTCACAACTTTCAATTATTTCACAGTGTACTACAGAGATTTCATCAACATGATTTTAGGATTTCAATATTCAAAAAAACCCAGGTATCATATAACATCACTGTTCTATCCAATAAATAAAAAATATTTCTTTTATTATTTAGAATAGTTCATGCTTTTCACCTCAAGAACCAAAAAACTTGAAGCTATAACATCTAAAACCTCTAAAAGTCTGAACCTTTGATAAAGTAGATGATACTTTTCACTGTGCTGTTCATTAATCTTTAAATCATTAATCACTCAAAACACACAAAATACACACATTTTGATCACATAATATTAAGTTCTCTGAAGCTAATTAGATACAGTAGATAATCAATGCAGGAATTTCTTTTAATCATACTCAAATGATCACATGTAACTTTTACACAAAAGCAAAGTGCAAATTTAAAGCAACATAGCAATTTGCTAGCTTGCTATGAAGTTATGAATGAGTATGGAGAGTATCTTACCTTCTGTCACGACACTGGGGAACCACACAGACCACAGCTGTGCAATGAAGAAAGGTGACCAACAGAGAACATATGCAACAACTGTCACCACTGTCATTTTTACAGTCTTGATCATAGCCTTTGAAATACAGTTCACACTGCTTGCTCGGGATGGCAGGACTTGCTTCTGATTTGTTACTTCATATTCATTCTGGTTTTTGACATACATATTCCTTTTGATTTTTCTGCAAATCTTAACCTGGCACGTGATAAGGATGGCTGAGGGAATGAAGAATATAACTACAAAAATCCAAGTCACATATGCCCTTGGGCCCCATGGCTGAATAAATTCACCCCAACATTCAAAAATACCTGGAGATATTTCAGTCTTAGAAAAGATAAATATCTGTGGTAGGCTAAGAAACAGTGATATAGACCAGCTGGTGCAAATGGGGATGTTCCAGAGAGCTCTCTTCTTTTGGAAAGTGACCATAGGGTAGCAAACCGCTTGATATCTGTCCACTGTCATGACCACTATCATATAAGTAGAGGCAAACATGCCCAGCAATTGTAGATACTTGATACTTCTGCACAAGAAATCTGGCCCTATGAAAACATCTGTAATATCCCATATGAGTTGAGGCAGCACTTGAAAAAAAGCTACCACTAAGTCAGCGATGCTGAGGTGAAGCATGAACACATACATCCTAGAGAGCTTCCTTCTTCTTCGCCACAGCACCAGTATGAGAATAAAATTGCCCACAGACGCTGTCAAAAATATGACCCCCAGTACAGCAATCTCTACTTGAGCTAATTGCTCATCTCTTTCTGGTCTTCCAACAGGATCTGACTGATTTGTCAGACTCAGGAATCTGTGAGAAGAAGGACTCTCGGTCTGATGTGTGTTATCCTGCATAGGAAATGAAAAATTCTTCATAGTGCACAGAAGCCACTTACAGTAGCTGCTACTTGCGACTCAGGTTGACAGCTGTGAAGTACTGGCTAGCAAACAGACCAGCCTGGGTTCAGGTTTCAGTATATCTTCAAGCAAATCTCCTCCTGCTTGTGCGAACCACAGCAGTGGGACCTGGATCTTGATAAAATTCTGCCTCTTGCTGGCATGCAAAAAGGCTTTATATAGGCTCCCAGCAGACAGAGCCTTATGTAACTGCAGAGCCCTCGGGTAGGCTGCAGGGAACGCAGCCAAAGGCAGACCGAGCCACACAATTGGGGGAAATATATAAATAAAAGGCAAACTTCAGAGGCTCAATGTAATTCAATTACTCACTTCAGTCGAAGCCTGAACTTGTAAATAGCTGTGGCCGAAATCATGCTTAAATGATCCTACTCAAGAGAGTTCTTGCAAATTTTTTTTACGCAAACCAGAAGTGAACACTTCGGCCGAAGCAAGAGGAATGTTTATACGCAGATGGAAAGTTGGGCCCTGAGCTCAGGCGCATCATAACTGCAATTCTCTAGGCTCCTGGGGCACGACCACATCCTAAATGCAGCAGGGACAAAGAAATGCAATTTTCCGTTGTCGCCTTCTTTTTTTTTTCCTTCTTTTTTTTTTGAGTCACCTGATTCTAAAAAAAAAATAAATAAAACCAACCAAACAAAAATATTTGACCTGCCCTAAAAATAATGTTTTTATTTCAAGATGGGGTCAAGGCTCAGAGGTTTTTCTTCAGCAAAATGAAAAATAACACATGTGAAATAAATTACTTTTAATGGGATTGTGAGTCTACTGAGAATTTAATAGAAAAATAAGTGAAAATTCAGTGGGAAATCCAACTGAAGAAAAGGTCTCTACAACAAAACAATTTTCAAGTGTCTCTATTCTACTATAGTGCTAAAGGTTGGGAGGTCATTTTTCATTATCTAATCATTTTTAGTTTTGTGGAGTAAGTTGCATCATGACCACAAGAGTTTCATTGGGTTTTGACCTTCTGAATGACTTTGGTGTATTCTTAGTCGCAGATAAAAATAGCAATTTTGTTTTAATTTCATATCTTCTCCCTCAGTCTGCCCCTTTAATCACAAAAGAGAGATCTAATAAAATGAATTAATCTAATAAGAAAGATAACACATATTTGTATGCAATCTTCTTTGGAGCTAGAGTACTCGTATCCTTTTGTTTACAATTGGGAGACTGGCAATTTGAAGTCTTTCTGAAGAGGAAATTGGTAAGGTTAAAAGTATGTCCATGATGCAAGTACATGTATAGAACATAATACTGCACCTACACTGATTAATCACTGTGATCACGACTATGTTATAAAACCAGCTCAGGAATCTCACAAACAGACCACCATGTCTTTGGCACTATATATATCAACAGACAGGAGAAAGGCAAATTCATAAACAGGATGCTAAAGTAGACTACAATGGTTTATAAAATCAGCATGTTCTATTTTCTCTCCTTCTTTCCCCCTTCAATCCCACCATGAGGCTGATATTAATACCTTGTCCTGGTTTCACCTGGGATAGAGCTAATTTTCTTCTTCGTAGTAGCTGGTGCAGTGCTGTGTTTTGGCTTTAGTCTGGGAACAATGCTGATTAACACCCCGATGTTTTAGTTGCTTCACAGTAGCACTTACCCTGACCAAGGACTTTTCACTCTCATGCTCTGACAGTGAGGAGGGGCACAAGAAGCCGGGAGGAAGCAGAGACAGGACACCTGACGCAAACTAACCAAAGGGGCATTTCATACCACAGCGGGTCATGCTCAGTATATAAACTGAGAGAAGTTGTTTGGGAGCTACTGATCGCTGCTCAGAAAGGAGCTGGGTATCAGTCAGTGGGTGGTGAGCAACCCCTTTTTTTTTGGGG
>JANHGB010014161.1:0-17197 GCA_026283785.1 Coracopsis vasa | reverse complement strand
AGCCATACCACCTTAGCTACTATAGAAAAAGAGATATTAAGTTGCCAGAAATTTTATGAAAATAGCTGAATCAAAAAGGGAAGAATCCCATCAGTCTATCAACCCTCACGCCGGGGAAGAATGCAGAACACAGGAAGAATGCAGTTCAGGCCCTGCTACAAAGAGAATTCATGGAAGACAGAAATGTTAGAAATGCTCTGACCATGGGAAAAATGTCAGTGAGAGCTTCACTATTAGGCACTGACGAATGCACTCCTCCCTCAAGATATCTCCTTTTCTCCTCCATGTGAGTTCCCTGCACTGATGTTCTCACTTAAAGCTAAACATAAATCCTCAAACCCCCCTGTTCTCTCCCATTGGTCCTGCAATTATATTTGGTTGGGTTTCTTTTGTGATTGATCCTATTTAGATTTTAAAATTCCAGGAGCCTGTATTTTTCTCTAGAATAGAAGATTTGTACTTTGGAATATTTGGTACCTGTTTCAGTAGCAAGTTTTTAAGCAATTGAATCAGTTATATTAGATGCTTATAGAAAATCTCAGCTCTTCCTGCAGAATTCGTTTTGCTAGACAACACAAACTAAAATACAATTTCCTCTCTCTGTAGTATACAGGATTTAATGAGGTTGCAACAACAGAAAAAAGCTATATCCCTTTTATTCTAATATGAGCAGACTATAAAGTCTGTCTGGAAAGATTAGTAGAATAGTGACATATCCTAGATCAGAAGTGACATCCCGAGACCAAAGGCAGTGAAACTAGAGCTATTCAGAATAGAAAGGATTTTCTCACATGCTAATGAAAATGTTCTGGGGTTTCATGGGGTTTTATTATTTGCTACTTAACTTCAGGAACTAAAGAAACCCTTTTTAAAAATATTTGGCATTTATCACATTTGAAAAAAGATATTAACAGAGTGCAACAAACATCTTTGTTTTCTGAAAATAATCATTCCACAAACCAAGATAAGAGTGATATTTATGGGGGGGCGGAGGGGGAAGTTAAGTTACAGGAGGAAAAAAGAAAACCCCCAAACAACATTCTACTCAAATCCCCATTTTTTACAATTGGAGGTAGCAGATACATAGCAGCAGTGTGATCACAAAGAGCTCACAGCCTTAGGAAACTAGATACATTTTTTTGCAGACCACCTTTAAGACAGAGCTTCAGATTTGCAGCCATACATCTCCAGTTAACCCCTGCATCTTAAATCTTGGTATGTGAGCTCATGAAAGATGAGTTTTCTTATTTAAAAGGCTGAGACCTCAGCTGACATATGCTTTACAGGCTATAACTGAAGAGATGTTTCTCTCCACGTTCACCAAATGAAAAATATTATAAAGAAATGTGTATACAAATACAAGACTAAAATGAAAATTTCAGGGTAATACCCTAAAAAATGGAACTATGAAAATAATTCTTATTACTATTTTGAGGTCAGCTGATATGAAACTGAAATAACCTTAATCAGAAGTTATGTTGACACAGTATTTCAACAAGTTTATACTATCTTTTTTCATCTACTTATTTTAATGCAGCTTGTTTTCACATCTTTATGTATTTTGGGGCAGGAAGTGATGGAAGATATTTTAGTATCTGGGGTGCGAAGTGGAAGATATCTTACCTACCAAGTTCATTCACATGTGGGGCTATGTATATACACTGAAGTAAAGAAATAAAAGGCAGTACATGAGAGATACTACAATCTCATTTTGGAAACTCCTAAAAGAAAAGTTTACTTTTTGTTTAATTACCAATTGGAATATACACAAAAGAGAATTGGTTTGTTTGGAAATAACCTTATTTGTTCATGCTTAAGATTAAATTTTCAGCACAATTTAATCTCAAGGAAATTTCAAGAAGTGTATCTCTTAATTTTCTGCAGCCTAGGAGATCAAATGCTGCCTTCAGGCTCAGGAAAGTGGAATTCAGCCCCTGGCCTGTGGACTGACCTTAAAAAAGCTGCATCATCTGTTCAAGTAACTTCAGTTTTGCTGCTGTTTTGGGCTGGCTGGGGTCTTGTGAATACCATGCACAGATGCACAACTTCAGAATGAGAAATGACAAGTGCTCCATCACAGAACAAACATTTTCTGAGAGATGAGATTATGCACCATTAGGTAAAGAACTCTGCTCCCCCGCAGACCAACCGGGTACTCTTAATTGCAAGGCTTTTGAGAAAAATCGTAATTTTTCCTCTCAGTGGACTGTACCAAAGAGGGGGTCCAAGTGTTGAAGTATCTGGCTGAGACCCTGGGCTCCAGTGCACATGCTGGAGTGACAGAGAAGCCTTAGGTCACAGATGTCTCTTCAGTGTTTTCTAGAGGCTGGTTTCAGCTGTTCTTACTCACAATGCTGGCAGTTGCAATTCTTCTGAGATAGGACAATTCCTCACACTCATTCATAGGCACTAAGGAGAGACTGTTATTACTTCATAATACTACTGATTAATGGATAGGGACAGGAAAAAGCAATAAACAGGTGTTTGAGAAATCACCAGAGAGATGTTTGTGACTGAGAACAAAGAGAACTGATGTTGCACAGTTTGACTCACGATGAGTAAGAACAACTAGGAAGAAAAAAGAGCCGTACAGAGCTTTGTAAGTGGTATAAAAGTTTGTATTTGATGTAATAGACAAAGAAGTTGCATTTTAGGTGTTTAGAAATAAGAATGACTTCGTCAAAACTTCTGGCATGGCAGAAGTCTATGCATAGGTATATTCACTGGCAGAGTTCAAGGAGAAAACCAAACAGCTAAAAAGGATAACCAGAGATAAAAGTAAAAACCAAATTCTCCTGAGACTGCTATCTTCCACTATGGTAGGCACTCCCTATGGAGTGCTCAGTGTATTCAGTACCAATTTGGAGGCACTTAAACTTTCTTATGAAATATATTGCACACATATATAAAAGCACAGAAGAAAACATGAACTTTGTCACTTTATAGTCAGACTTATTTTTAGACAAACAGAATGTTTTAAAGGAGTACACTGCCTTTTTATATTAATTAAATAGTTGGAGCACTATAGTTCAAATTGCAAAAATGAAAATTTTGCTATACACATTGTGTCATAACTTTATTTGAAGTAGATGAGTGCAGATCAGACAGAAAGGCATGAAAGCCATCCGGTGGCTAATATTTGGTCCCATAATAGAGCATCGGCACCAAAGCCTTCAAACAGAGTATCTGGACAATTTTCACTTCATCTGGAATAAGTAATTGGAAATAAAGACCTGTGCTAGCATTCAGGAATGTATTTAATTTTCTTTGACCTGATACACAACTATATGTTTTAAAATCTGGGGGAGAAATTCTCCATCTTCTGTTTCTAGATGGAGCTGGTTTAGAGATGTTTGTCTGATTTGTTTATAATTCAGTAGGAAGGATTTGGAAATTAGATTTCTCTTTTACAGAAAGTTATTATAGACAAATGAAGCAGTTTGGAACAGAAATAATAAACAAGGATATGTATTCATCTTAGCAATCCTGACCTTGCAGGAAATTAATTTATATTTCTGTTTCTGAGTAATTCCAGAGAAAACTTTACTAAATAATACACAGCTTGTTACTGAAATACATTCTGTAAGTATAAATATTCGGAGTTAACTAAACAGTTTGAGCATGTGTATTGGGACCCAATCCAGCCTTGTGGTGTTAAGGTTTTTTAGTTTTCATCTAGCAGCATGCTTTTAGGATGGGATTCTAAAATCATATCTGAAGTCTAGAAACACATTGACACATGCTTTCAGAAATCAGAGTCTTCCAGGAAAATGGACAACAGCTGGCAACTCCTCTCATCAGGGCAGTCTGCAAGTACCAGGATACAGAAATTTCTGAAATACGCTTTTCTTTTGTCCACTAGCAATGGGTGTTGCGGCTTATAGGACTGTTTCTTCTTAAAATTCTCCTTTTAGCCATTTTTTGGCCAATTTTTTGAACTTAGCCTTTGCCAGATTTTTCTTGCTTAAAAAACAAAACCAAAAACAAACCCCACAACTTACTTCACCGTGAGAGAGATCTGGATAATCTTTAGAAATAATACAATCAAAGCCAGCCATACTGTCGCCACATCCATACATGCCTAATGAGTTTCAAGGAAGTAAACAGCCCTTTCTGTGTGCACAGTTTTTTCCAAGACACCCCATATCAACTTTGCTGCAGTAGCCATGCCAGCTCAAACTTCTGACCAGCTTTAAAGTCTATGAAGAAGTATCCAGTGTTCCAATACAAATATGGGTGCAATTGGTTCTTTCTATCAAGTTACTTATCCATGGCTGTAGAAAACTACATGTTCCCAAATAACTAACTGGTGTTGTTTAAATCAGTTACTTCCCATTTATTGGTAACAGAAAGCAGCTGAGAATGTGTTTTTGCCTGTAGCGTTACACCACAGGGTATCAATCTTTTCTTCCCGATGTCCTTTTGCAGAACAGTGTATTGGTTTTCCTTTAGAGAGGTATATTGTTTTTTTTCTTTACATTCTGCCAACTTTTTGTTCCATGACTTTGTAATGTGTCAGGGCTTGTTTTAAGTGGACATTCCTTGCATTTGTTTGTCTTAGGAGAACATGATATGCCACAGGAATATCACATTTATGCTGCCAAGAACTAATAAAGACCATCTTGGAAGACCTTTCAGTTCTACCTCTGAGACAGTCGAGCCGTGCTGCAGACAGTAACTGATTGTTAATGCAAATTTTGTTTTGGGAGTAGTGAAATTCTGTGGGTCATTCCTGATATGCTGCAAGTCTTTGGAACTCGTGAATATTATTTTAAGCGTCAAGGATGAAGGTACTCCTAGACTGTATGAGGTATGCTGTACCTGATTAATTTATGGAATAAGTGGTGTAAGAAGCAATTTATTTGCCAAATAAAATATCAATGTAAATGGATCTTTCTGTGCTTACTAGTTTGGGAACACAGTGTACCATGGACTTGGCTAATACATATTGCTAGTTGCTTTTTCTGCCCTTTAATAAATTTTTTTGAGGTTGATATGATTTCAGTTTTCCATTTCCTTACAATTAAGTGGACACCAAAAAGTGCTTAAGCAAACTAAAAAATCATATATATTTTCATAAAAAAATATTAATAATCTTGCCTGACAGCAAGAAATAAATGTGCACTTTAAACTAGGAAACAAGGTATTTACTCATGTGTATACACTTACGCAAAATGTGTAAAAATCCTAAGAGCAAATTAAAACTAAAGTGAAAAAAAAAAAAGAAATAAAAGGCAGAGTTTTGATGCTGCATGCCCTTTTCCTGTGCTTCGTTTCTTTATCTTTCAGTTTCTTCTTACACATTTTGGGAAGAGCTGCAGAGGAGTTAAATAAACAGTGATTGCTTCATTTGTTCATCTCCCAGGGAATTGCTTCTACTCCAGATCCTGCACAGCTGCAAGTTACTGAGGATGATTCTGGAAAAGCAATTTGCCCTTTTCCTGTTAACTACCTGCAGGAGAACCAGCAAAGACACATTCATTTATTAAAACTTCTGGAACATAAAACCTAACACCATCAAGACTTTCATACTAATCCAATACTCTGTCTCTGACAGCGGCAAACATGTAGAGAAGAGTGTAAAAACAGGACAAAGGCAGTTGGTCTTCAGTAAGCATTCTCCCAGAATCCAGCAACTTGCATTTAAAGCATTTCCCAAGACGGCAGACATCTTTGTACTTAACCCTCTGTGGGGTTTTCTGCCATTGATTTATTCACTGTTTAACCTGTATAAACTTTCAGGAACCCCAGCATCTTATGGATAAATCTATGCATTGTCTGCGCATTCTGTGATAAAAAGTAGCTTGGTAGTTTAATTTCATGTCCTAGCTGGTCTTTTTATTGAGAGAGAGTACCAGCAATCCTTAATTATTCATCCTTATGCCACCCACACATGTCCCCTGGAATACCACTTAAAAAATTGTACAATATTAACTCACTGCCAATCTTCTGCACCACAGATTTAAGTGAGAAATTGAACACTATTGTTAGCAGCTAAGTTCTGTCACTTGGAAATTCCTTTAGGATCCTTTGGGTATACTGTCAGATCTGGCAATTACTGTTCTTTTTGTCATTTTGTTCCATAACTTCTACCAAAATCTTCACTACAGAGACATTTTTCTGAAACATCGCTTATAAGCAAGGCTCTGCCAAGGTGAGCTCTCTGAACTCCTTCACTGTGATCACAGGTGCAAAGAATCCACCTTGGTTTTCTTCTATGGCTTAGCTTTTTTAAAATGTTGATGTACCTTGATCCTCTATTGGTTGTACTGACACTCCAGTAGACTTGCTGTTTCTGATGTATTTGAGAAAGACTTTACTATCGGTACTGGTGTCATTGGGAGGTGAATCTCCTGTCCTATTCTGCTTTTCCACATGTAGCATGTGGAGTTTTATGATTTTTCTCGTTTCCCTCATTTGGCACGTTTTCAGCTTTGGAAAGGTTCTTTCTTTCTTCTTATAATCTCCTTACCCTTCTGTTCAGCCATGCTGGATTTCTTTTGTCTCTCTAAAATGGGATGCACTTGCCCTTAACTCCTATTTGTTTTCTTTAAATAGCTTCTTTGCTGCTTCCCTTTGAGAGCTTTACCCTTTGACTATGCCTTTTATTAAGCTTCCTCTTCTGTAATTCTTCTTTCTGAAAATAAAGAGTGGCATTCCGTTTATGTGTTTCCTATCACAACCGAAAATGACACCAGTATCTAGACCTTACCCAAAGACGTCACTTATCCTTTAACCCAAGAGGCTCAAGGGGCGTCATACTCCATAGAAAGTGACAGACTATCAAGTACCATCTTACAGACCTTCCCATGACTATCAAGTATCATCTTACAGACCTTTCCATACCTCATTATTCCATGAACGTTTATTGCATTTTGTTATTCCATGAGCAACCATCTATTTCTTCAACTTTGTGCTACCTCCTTGAATTTGATTATTCCCTTATGCATTCTTTCTGCAGTGCCATGTCTGCATCATTCTTCCCATCAGTATTAACATAATCAATGCACTCAGCCCTTGGCAGAATGCAAAGCCTTTTGTATTTCAGACTAGCTACAGGAAAACAGGAAAATATACGATTTATTTTCAGAAACACATAATTCTTCATAAAATAACAGAAAGGTGTTTAGGTTTGAATTCAGTCAGGTAAGTGATCTCTATGAGCAATATATTAAAAATGAAGTAGTAATGAAGTTGCTGTGGGTACTGCAGTCAAAATCATAGCCTCTGGGTATTTTGAAATCCAGATATTGACCAAAAATTGCACTCCCCAGATAAGCTAACATTATGGCTTGACAAGTGGGACTTGGCAAATGAACTTAAGAACCTGTTGAGAAAAAAGAATGAAATTACTACCATATGCTATCAAGCATCCAGCCAGTACAAAGTGGCTAGACAGCAGTTCATAAAGGCCAGATGACAAAATAAACAGTGAGAACACGAGTAGATGACACTTTGAATCTGAGCCCTGTAATTCATCATTATACTACAACCAAAATGCAAGTCAGCAGCATAGGGTGATGACTAGGACAGAAAAATGCAGCAAAGACTAACAGGATGTGTGAGCTGGGAGCTCTTTCAGTAATAGAGAAGAAGTAAATTAGTAACAGCAACATGGAAGTTTCGTATTGCATGAAAGCTGGTGTTAGCATTTAATCTCACAATCCTTCATGTATTCTGGTACCACTGTGGACTAAGATACTTCTAGTGAGTATATGTGGCTAGTTCGGCTAGTTCAAGCATAATACAATTTGGAGCTCATTTATTTTAGAGCAGTCCATGCAATCAAAGCTCTGTGATGAAAGCTGTTTTCAGGCAAAGAACACGAACATTAAAGGTTAGTTACCAATTGGCATATGCAAATACATTAAGAAAAAGCAGGGAAAAGTGGAACCACTAGGAAGGGAAAGCATGCACTCTGTGCACACTCTTGTTGTGCTCTATTTGGATAGAACATTTCAATGCAGCAAAAAGAAAAAAAAGAAAAGTAAACCTTAAAATCTCTGCAGACAATTCTCATAATCATCTTCTAGGACATTCTGAGCTTGTTCCTTTGTTCTGGGCTCCTGTCTTAACTGCTTTGTGCCCTGTGTCATTGCTAACTGTGGAAGGAATACGCAAAATACCATCAAATTTGGAAAAATTGACATTGCATCCACTCCAGTCATTTTGCTCCAAAGTAAATCACTACATAAGATGCAAGATAATAAAGACTGAGGATCATTGTATTTCCATAGCCTGACCTTAATATTAAATCCTATGACTGGTGAGTCAGTTTCTGTCTGGTATTTTGACATTTGCCTCTCACTAATCATTCTCCACAATTACATTAAACCCAGTATATATTAAAGCAGCGAAATCACATCTCTTAGGAGTAATTTCTAAGTTTCCAACCCAAAAAACCATTGCAACTGGGGAAAAGCTGAACTGGCATTTCTGTTTGGGAGACTTGGCTAACCAATTGGTGGCATATTTAGTTAGCACATATCATGCCTCAATATGTGAGATTCCCCACACAATAACTTAAAAAAGGAGGAGTCTGTGTCATCATTTTTCTGATTATAAGAAACCCAGCCAGCTATTTTAGGTTTGAGCAGTATTTATGTGGTTTCACAGCCAAGTGCTTGATTGCGTTCCCAGCTGAAGCCAATGGGACTGTTGTCATTGATCTCAAGGTGAACAGGGTTGGGCCACAAACGCAGGACTAAGGCTGACAAAGCAATTCTTAGTTTCTCTTTAGGGTTCAATGATTCCAGTCTGAGCTTCCTCAATATCCACTATAGCTACACAAACCCAATGACTCTCAACAACTCTAGAGAATCAGAGCAAGAGAGTTCAGATTAGATTCTCAAGGCTTAGTTGGCACTTGTAAAAGAATGATTCAGGAAATATGGAGCAAGATCCAGCCCACAGACATATATTTTTCTCCAGAAAAATGTAAGCATCTAGGACCTACAGGCACTTTATTACAGCTATTGAAAGCCATAGTTGGTAATATCCATCTTTTGTGTAATACCATAAGAATAAATGCACTTTCCCAGGAAGTGGGAAGTGTGGGTTCCCAGGGCCATGTAAGCCTGAGAGGGTTTGTACAACTCCTGGCTGTACTATCTGCCAGAATCTGCTCAACCATTTCTGCTCAAACGCATCCTCCACGTGTCCTCTTGAAGCTGAGCCATCATGCAGCCACGAATCTAGCTGTCGTTTCCTATCCATCTATTTCTAACAACTTTCAAACCAGGTAGCTCATCTCAACCAAAAAGACAGTATCAAGGATGTAATCTCTAGAGAAAGACAAAGCACACATCCGCTCCTTTTGTTTCCTTTTGTAGACAAGATGCCTGCTGACCTGAATGACTGTCTTTCCTCATCGACTAACACTGGCAGCCTGTGTTACAACTGCCCTGACTTTCCCTGCTTTTCAGATGCTTTCTGCTTAACTTGGGCACCCGAAGTGGGTGGTACTGATCTTGCCTATGGAACATTCCTGTGGATTACAGGGACTTGTTTTGTCAACATGTATTTCTTTCACCTTCCTGTTACATGGGAAAATTCTTCATACAAGCTTTAATAATCCATCTCTGATTAGTGTCATTCAGATCACATTATGCTAGACAATTAGGCTTCACTTACTACCTCATGCAGTTGAATTTTTCTCTTAATGGAGAGAGCAATTTTAGAGTTTTGAAAAGTTTGATTACACTAAAGTTTCTCCTTTCACATCTCCTTGGTAGACTTGAGCTAAGCAATAGAATTCAAGCCCCATATGATAACTACTCTGAAATCTCATCTTTCTTTCTAAAATTCTTCCCTTATGTAAATCCCATTAGGCTGATGGCTACTCAAAGTTTTGACAGAACAATGTTCTGAATTTCTGAAGTATGCTGAGGTTCAGTCCTCTCCCTGCAGTGCTGAAAAAAAACCCCCATGGTGCAAACAACATTCTAGCCTAAAGATAGAAAAATTTAACAATCAAAACAACCTCAAGCTGTAGCTTAGTGTGTGACTAAGAATTCATAATATATGTACTTGGCTCTATTCCAAGATTTAAAATAACGCAAAATTAGCGTTCCATCTTTTGACTACATTAATGCAATATCTTCCCCTCTCCCTTTACCAAGAGTAGGTATCTCTTTCATTTATTTCTTAGTCATTCCTTAGTACAAGCCTTAATGTTTCATTTCCCCCTATTTCTGGAGAAGAGCCCAGTACAGGGTTCCTAGTACCAATACTCCTAGATTAATAAAAAATGAAGATCCAGGTCCAGTTTTGTAACTTGGACTAAAATCTGCTTTGTACCAAGAAAAGGTTGCACTGAACAAAAAAATCTTCAGAAAGTAGAGCCTGGTAGAGACTTTTTTTTCTCCTTCAGTAAAATTTATGGTTGTTTTGAAAAGCCCCAAATGAAACATTTTATCTGAAAGCTAAATGTTTGTCTTTCTTCCAAAAATGGTCATATTTTGAAGGAAAATAGAAATTTTTCCACAAAGATGTGCACTTTGTATAGAAAACTACTTTTTGTGCATAAAAAGACAAAATATCCAGCAATCAATTTTCTGTAGATCGGTGATTTTGATGGAAAAGTTTGGAAAGACGCTATTTACTGCAAAGTAGGATAAGTGCTTGGAAAAGACCTCTAGGAAAGCCTGGTGTAGTGTTTGGACAGAGACACAGTACAAAATCCTTTTCACTGGATGACCAAGTTCTATCTTAAAAAGCAATATTTTTTCTTTGTCCTTACTGTTGAAATATTTGTCTAGAACATCTTCCTGATATCACTCTACTCATTTACTTTCACCTAGCTTAATCCACCTGTTTTTCTGCCAAATTCCTTTTGTCTATATAGTTCTTTCCTGATGACATATTTCATCTCAGTTTATATTTTAGCAGGCTATTTAACCAAGCATTCTCTAAAATCCTTAGGTCTTCAATTATTTGCTCTGGACCTGCTGAATTCATCTTTCTTGGCTGCAGACAGATAGATTTATATGCAACACTCCAGATAAGATCTCATGAGTCCTTTGCATGTTACCTAGCCTCATTACTCTTGTAACTCTACAGCAAGTATCTCTCCCGCACGTCCTAAGATCACATTTATTTTTCACAGCCGTGTCACATTAATACTCATATTTGCCACACACAGACTTGTACCCATCCCGCTATTGCCCTTTAGCTTATGCTGGAAACACTTTTTTGTTATTCTTTAGCACATGACTTTCCACTTTGCTATATTAAATTTTCAACTTTTTTTTAGGACTTCATTTTCAGTTGATCCAGTTCTGTAGGATATCCAGACACTGATTACTGTTGGCATTTGTTTTGTCAATAATGAAAATAATTACTAAAAATAAGAAAATAGGACCCCAACCTGGTTTCTGAGGAACTCCACTGCTATTTCTTTTTATCCTTGTATTTACAAACCAGCATTATTTGTCAGGGTTCATTCAACCACACGTTTGCCAAACAGATTTTTCATTAAGCTCCATCATTTCAATTTTAACTAGCAATTTCTATGGCACTGTATCAAATGCTTTACTGACAGCTACCTAGAATAAATCTAATGTCTGTGCAAAAAGATATTTTCTTATTTTTTCTTAGTGAAGTATTGGATTAAGCTGGTATGGACTCCTCTTGATAAATACTACTTGTATTTTGAGTTTTATTTGTCTTCCATTCTGCATTTACTCTTCCCTGCTTTTCTAAAGCATTTCCTGCCACTCTATCAGTTCATTTTTTTGCAGTTTTTGAGTTTTTCCTCTTGACTTTTGTGGTGAAGTCTATCTTTTAAATTGTACAACCGCACCCTGCATCATCATAATTAAATATTATAAAAACCCCTAAAACTAATTGGGAAAATTTTCCTCTTACTGTATCAGAATAAAAAATACTACACATTTTCCCAATAAAAGATTTGATTTCTTCATGGGTAATAAAAGAATCAAGAATCACAAATCAAACCTGGAGCTTTGTAGCAAATCAGAGCTAAAATTACATTAGTCAAGTATTTTCCATTATGCCAGATACCCAAATGATTTATTTTATATCTAATTTATAAATTTAAAAGATCAGATTCTACTTCACTTATACATATGAATGAATAGAATGCCTATCCAGTTAATGTGTTAAATAAGTATTAATGAAAGGACCTGACTATAACAGAAATATGAAAAACAGAATAACCTGGCCAAGAAATTTGAAAGGTTTATTATACTGAAGGGTCGTCTCTTGCTCTTTTGAAATCACAAAGGACAGAGCAGCCTTGCAAATTTGGGAAAGAAAGAACAAAATTGCATCCTTTACAGTAACTATTACAGACTACTCTGTGTCTTTGGTGAACAATGTCCCTGTGCACATCCTGACTGAAGACTTTGCAGTTACAGACATATCCTTAAACAAGCCATCTAAAAGTCTTGAGTTTAACATACCAAAGAGAAAAGTATCTTCGATTTCATTATATTTCTTTGTATTTCTAATCTGCAGAAACATATTTCTGAGCAGCCAGGCTACCTGCACATTACAGAGAGACCACTCTGAAGAGTCTTTTACATCACTGTATTGTTGGTTAGGCATATGTGCTGTTTGGATGCATTTGGTATGCTGCTGTTGATAAACTGCCATTTCACAGAACCCCGCAACAAAAAAGTTTGTGGAGCAGTTTGAGTATCGTCACTAGAAGACATGCTCTCAGCTAAAGCGTGAAGATACTCTTCATGTCTAGAGAGGAGGGCACTGTAGAGGATACTGAAATGGAAGAGAATGAAAAAGCTGAGGTGACACTTAAGGACAGCCTTTCCTTAGAAAACTCTCCTTCTGCATGGTATTGCTTTTTTGGTCTATAAAACAAGCATCGGGTTCAAGAGGTTATGTAGACATAAGACAATCCATAATGACAGCCAAAGTCTGAAATAAATAGAAGAACTTTCTGAAGAAGAAATATTTTTATCTGCTGGAGTTGCAGATAAAATACATTGATGAGTTTGTTTTGTTTATTCAGGGAATCTACATTTTACTTTCTCCTCTTACTGCAGCTACTACAACATTTGATGCAGGAGAGTCAACTGTTGGACAGCAGCAACACTGCACTACTTCGCAAAGGACAGTGGTATAGCCGTACGTCCACTGGAGCCTGTCCAAGGTCTGAATTCCCACTGTCGTGAGCAGGGCACATATTGTTTGCCCCACACAGGCCTGGCACTTTTTATATTGTGCAGAAAAAACCAAAAAGCCTAACAAAATGCAGAATGAGAGTAGAGAATGCCTTTGGGATATTTAGGAATATCTAATGAAGACTTAGTGTCTTCGCTAGGTGTGAAGACTTAGGAAGAGCATCCCTTTTGCAGTGAGAGTACAACTTTTCACATACAGTGAAAGCAAAAAAATCTCTCTGTGGTCTTGAAAGCAGGATTCCAAACATGTGAAATAGCTTGAGCAGCTCAAGAGATAGCTGCCCTTTAAAGAGGCACGTTGTCCAAGATAGCTTGTACACATACTTTGAGGGAAATCCTTTTAAGTTTTTCATGCAGTTCATGTATTTCTGGCAACTGCATACTACGCACTATGTAAACAATAATTGTTAGGTGACTGAACAAAGAAAGTCTCCTTTTAAACAAAGAAAGCAATGTTTTTTTAGTCTTTATACACATGACACGAAGATGATTTGTGGATAAAGTACAAATTGTCAAAACATCTTGAACTCCACAAACAATTTAAATAAGGATTCAGCTCAAAGGAGTTTGATGTCATTACTTCAGTATGGAAAGCCTGACCAAAATCACATCAGCTATTTTTTGCCAACAATGTACATCAGAGGACTCTTAAAAGACAGATGGCCAGGCAGAAGGTACTTGTCCCTTATAACTCCACTGACATTTACCTTTCCTTGGTAGGCACTCTTCCACCAGTAGAAATTGGAGCAAACCTTTTGGCTCCTGCATGTGCTGTGGGAGCAGAGAGTTTGCAGTACCTTGGCATTGCTTGCCACTATGTCCGTTACCTGTCACCAAACTTCCCATTTCCATTTTTACTGCTCTCTCTGTAACAGCCAGACTCTGCTGATTTGAAATAATTTCTATTTCAATCAAAATGCATTTACTTATCTGCCACCTCTATCCTGTGAAAAGGATATGAATTTCTCTCTGTGATTGGACTTCATCCTTTTCCTCTGTGTCCATGCAGTCCTTCTGTGCCTCATGGGTACCTCCACAAAATCTCTCTGTTCTTTCCTTCGGATCTGACAGACCATTCTTGGAAATGGCATCAAATCTACCCTAACCGTCTAAATGCATGTGACTTCTTGGCTCCTTCACAATGCTATCTGTTCTTTGTTGCATAAGAGTATTAGTTTCATTCATATATACCTGTATGTATCAACAGTTGTTTTAGCTCCATTCCTGTTTGGTTTTCCCCTCTTCATCTGCTATGAAAGGCTTCTGAACTGTGCTATGTTTAAGTTAAAAGAACTTGAACCATGTTTTCTGGGCTTCATCTACCAATAATTTGTATTCTTTTCAGGCAAAAAAAAAAAATCTAACAAAAAATGTTACTATTCGATGTGCCTCTTTCATCTGGTGCTTCTTTCGTGTGAAAGAACCATTGGGAATAGTGACAGAAGAAATAGTTCAGAAACACCTGATGGCTTTTCTTTTTTGCCTAAAAAAGCTGATTCATTGAAAACAAAACATCACAAAAATCTGACCCTGGACAATCTTCTGATAGAACACGCAAGTTTCAAAACTTCTTTGTCAGTTCTGGAATATGCGGACTGCCTGCTACCCGATATACCAGCTACTGTCATTCCACAGAAGGAATAATGATGACAGTTCCCAAGACTGTTTCTACACAGAATGTTAACACTAATTTGTTAATTGGTTTCCCAGGCTACTCGGCTTCAACAGCCTAATGAATCATTTGCTCCAAGATTCAAACATTGGGTTTTGGTGTCTGGCAACTCTTGCGTCCTCAGCTGCTGGAGCAGACCAGCTGGTGGACAGTCTGCTGTTGTGTTTACTGCTGAGGTACCTGAAGAGCCTTGACATGTATAAATTTTACTCATGAGAATGGCTGCTCTCTGAACAGAACACAAGTGATCACAAAGTGCAAGAAATAACTTCTAAAGAGAGAGAAGACAGAAAGGGTTTTCCAAAGCCTTACAATGATAAGGCATCAGATTCACATGAAAGATAAGATGAGAGAAATGGTTTTGAGACTGTTAGTTTGGAAAGAACTATAGCTCTTAAGAAATTGTGAGGAGCACCCCCAGACTGCATGTGTCAATAACCAGGAGTCCGAAGAAGAACCTCGGACACTGGTCTCAGCAATCAGGGTGGTTGCACTGTGCAATGCTTCATTTCCCAGCAGTCTGACCTGAGAATCCGCCCAGGAATCTCAGAGCTAGTGGCACAGCCAGGTTCTTCTCCAACCTGGCTGTTTCAGGAGTAGGTGCAATTTGGCATTTCAGTCCACCTGTCACACACAGACCAAAGTCAATCCAAAGAGCTATTATTTTCTGAAAATATTTTCATTACTTGATCAGATTCCATCCTGCAAGAATTTTTTCTTTCTACATTAAAGGCTCCCCTCTGCTCTCAGCATGCAGGTTGTAACGCTGCTCATTACGGTTCGTAGTATTTCTTTTTAATGATATCACATGGGTTACAAACAGGTCTTTTTTTTTTAATATAGGAAAAGAATTTCTGCAAATGCCTTAAAAATATGAAAATTGTCTTGAGCTTTTTCCTAGAAATGTCATTGGTTTGCTTACAGCTGGGTATTTGGGGTGTCATAAGGCTATTTAGGAGAGTCTAATAATGCCCACTCAGTCCATTTTAACATGTAGTACTTAAATGACAGCACATATAAGACAGTGGAAAGACAATTCTAATTTATTCTCATTACCATCTTAAAGCCAGCACCCTGCTTTATTTTATAACAAAAAGCATGGCTTAATATAAATGCCGATTATATATTTTATATGCCTTGTGAGGCAAAACCAAGATCCATGGCTGGTGTAAACAGCCAGGCAATAATATGGAGTTGACTTAAACTGCTGGTCCTAAACTGAGACTGTGGAAAAAAGAACAGCTTGAGGGGAAGAAATATTTTGTAATACAGTTGCTGATCTGCCCAGTGATTAGACTGACCCTGCCAGGAATCACTTCAGTTACCCCACAGCTGTGTGTGGGTTTTCGTTTCTGTCTGGCTTGGGGCGACTGTGCTTGATCATCACAGTGCTGCCGCCGGTCCGCTGTCGGGACGGGCACCCAGGCTCCTCAGAATGTGTGTATGTGAGGAGAGGGGGCTTCTCTGGCACCTCGTGGCAGCCAGAGGAGGGAAAACGACGTTCTTACCCCGGGAGTAGCCCGCAGTGGTGGGAGAGCAGGAATGGGCGGGCGGTGTCCCGGCTTAAAGGACTGAGTCGTATCTCTTGGGGGGGGGGGGGGAACCTCGCAGGGTGAGGCAGGAGGAGAAAAGGACGCCGAAGAGAGAAGCTGAGAAGCGGGAGGGAAGGGAGCCGGTGTCCAGAGGAGGAGCTGAGCGCAGAGAGGCGGCGGCGGGCAGGGACTCAGTTGGGCCGGGAGCTGACGGCCGCCGGAGCGGACTGCGGGCGGCGGCCCCAGCAGGTGCGGAAGCCACCTCCGGTCGCAGGGCGGCTGCCGCCGCGAGGCGGGGGGTCTCGGCTCTGCGCCCCGGCAGCCGCCCCGGGCCCGATGGTGCCGCAGCGGGACCTGGCTCCTGCTCGCTGCCTTCGGAAGGGGCCCGCCGAGCGGAGCGGGGCAGCAGAGCCCGCCAGCGCCGGCACTTGGCTGGCATGAGGAACCTGCCGGTGTTTCTCCTCTCCCTCTGCTGGAGCCTGGGGCGGGTAAGTCAACGCCGCGCTCACCCTCAGCACCAGCCGCGCCGACGGGAGAAGAGTAACACTCGCCCCTCCAGACAGCGGACGGGGTGATCCCTTCGGCTCTTCCCGCCGCTGAAGTTGCCAGTGCCGATCCCCGGGGTCCGGGCCGGCCGTTCCCTGACAGCTTCTCCCGTTACCCGGAGCGGGGTCTCAGCGGTAGCCGCAGCAGATGCGGAGACTTCGGCCTCCCCGCGTTCACTTCGGGGAGCAAGTGGCTGCCGCCGCTCGCCTTACTGGGTGTACCGGACGGGATCTCGCTAGCGGGGAGAAGGCTCCGCCGCGCCGCCGGGACCCCTGCTGCAC
>JANHGB010014159.1:0-11507 GCA_026283785.1 Coracopsis vasa | reverse complement strand
AAGTTGTTTTGCCATCACAACTGTTTTGATGTACTGGAGATTAAAAAGTTGCCTTGTAACTAAGAAACTTTTCCCAAAAGAAGGAATTCTCAAAAAGCAGGGAAAGAGGTATTTTCAAAATCATGAAATAGTAGGTGTATGATATTAAAATTACACATTAGCTTGGATATGTCAGAAACACATGTTCTATGCAACAAATTTTAAGTTTTCCTAGTAGTTGAGTGTAGATGTCTATAGTAATTCTGCATTTGAGATCGCTGTTCACTTAGGGGTTCTTCTTACTCTTAAATCATTTAAGCCATCTAATAATGATTAGAAGTGAGGATGGGGAAATGTGTGCAACACACACATGAAGTTACACACCACGTTGGTTTTGATTTTTTTTTTTCACAATGAAAAGGAAAATCACATTTTGACACCACAAAAGACAAGTTATATGTCAGAGGTGGAAATGCGCAGCAAATGTCTCAATCACATCTAGGATTCACATCAAATGTAATTAAAATGTCTGTAAAGTTTTTTACTCCCTTCAGCAATGGAAGTGGAAGATTTGCACTGCTTTAAAAAGTGTAATATTCTCAGAAGATTCTCCTTCCAGACAAAAATCTTTGTACATAAAAGTAATTTTTTAATAAACCAGACCATGGTGACATGGTCAGGTTTTGCCATCTCTTGCACAGCAATTGAGGGCACCTGCTATTCTCCATTTTCACAGAATCATAGAATGGTTTGGGTTGGAATGGACTTTAAAGATCATCCAGTTCCAACCCCCTGCCATGGGCAGGGACACCTTCCGCTAGAGCAGGTTGCCCAACCTGCCCTTGAACACTGCCAGGGATGGGGCAGCCACAGCTTCTCTGGGAAACCTGTTCCAGTGCTCCACCACCCTCACAGTAAATAATTTCTTCCCTTATATAATCTCAATCTCCTCTCTGTCAATTTAAAACCATTCCCTCTTGTCCTACCCCAACATGCCCTTGTCAAAAGTCCTTCTACAGCTTTCTTGTTGGCCCCTTAAGCTACTGGAAGGCTGCTGTAAGGTCTCCTCAGAGACTTCTGTTACCTAGGATAAACAACCCAACTCCCTCAGCCTGTCTTCATAGGAGAGGTGTTCCAGCACCAATGTTACCCATTTCAAAGGGTAATATTTTTCCCTTACTGGAGGAAGCTGAACTACAAGGTTGCAATAATTTGTTGCATTTCAAAAAAAACATGAATAAATTTTTAACGAATGCTGGCTCTGAAAAAGGAATATTTTTCACCAGCTGCAGATATCCAAATTTCACTGTTTAGGCTATGAGAAATCGTATCAGTCTCCCTATAGCCTGAGCAGAATACAGGTACATCCAAAACTTGAATATTTCATTCCCCCAAAATATGTCCTCCTAGCAAAAATGTGATGAGGAGCTGGACTATAAAACAAGGAAAGGTAATCTAGAGGAACCCCAGCTTTGTCCTGTTTCACTTCAACTGTGTCTACTGAAGACAAGGTGAAACTGGGAGAAGCTGAGTGTGAATATGTGCAGGTAGAAATGTCCCATCTGTGCATGAATTTCAGGCTCCTCATGCTCTGGGACTTGTAAACATGCTGGAAATAAACTCCCATCTTAGATGTTAATCCCTGGCATTATCTTCCTTGTATTATCCTGCCTGTAGTGTAAAACTCAATCCTCGATTTTTTTCTGCCCACTTTGAGAATGTCATTAATGCTAATTGTGAACTTGGCTGTGATTGCATATTACTTAGTTCGATGTTAATGAATTTGAATAGTATTTTGTACATATTGAATTAGCATTGTGTCTCAGAGACCGTGAAGAACTGACCCTAAAGCTTTCATCATCTTTTTCCTCTCTTTTTACCAGCCATGCCTTGTAACTCTTCTGTGATTAATTTAACCGTCTGCTTACTGGCCAGTTGAGATAATCACCATTGCTGATCTTAACGTGATGATGCTTACAAGAGCACTGTAATATCTTATTACCAGCTAAATATAGACTCCTTGCTTAAAATCAGAATGAGATGAGGTTAGCGCTATTCTTTGGAATATGTTCATGTATTAATGATTATGAACATTGAAGTCATTATGTAAAATTAATTTATGTTGCAGAAAACGCATTCTTATTCACAGAGATCCAAATGTTGTACAGTGCCAAAGAGACATGTTTGTTAAGGTCACAGTTCACAAGAAAACTAGCTTCTTGCTTTTTACACCATATATTGAGCTTAACTTAAACACATCCCATGACTTAAACAAAAGCAAAATTAAATGTGTATAATATGAGAACAAGATCTATGTAAAGACATTATCCAGTGAGGGAATGTGACTTGTATGCACGTAATAGTATTAAGTAAAACTGTATGCTTTGAATTAAATTTTTAGAATCAATAAGTTGTTTGGGAAATTAAAGTTTTTGAAACCTCACTAGCTTCATAAGAAAAAGGATCAATCATTGAGACCAATGACGTTCTACACATTTAGGTGAAGAACGACTAGTCAAAGACAAGAATATACAGAAATTATAACTTTTATAATCATGAATATATAATATATATATTTGAGTTATGATATGATTTTTGAAACTACACTAAATTTCAATATACTCTGCAAGTTGTTGGTAACAGAAAACCCAAAAAAAACAGTTTTCAGGTTCCTGAGGAAGTAGAATTAATTATTTGCAGATATGCTGATAAGATCATAAATGGTGTAATTGTCAGAAGATCTCAAGTTTGAGCCATAGTAACAAACCATGGTTTTATTTAAATTTGGAAAATGAAAAATAAACCTGGATTGCAAATTGAAAAACTCAGAAAAATATTTTAATGATTTTGTATATTTTTCACCTTTGTATTTTTCTTGCCTGAAGCAATAAAAGAATGCATTTCAAATTCACCTAAAATATTTTCTAAAATACCCAAATAAAAATATTTTTATTTTGTATATATTATACAACATTCCAAATATTGTATAATATTTTTTAAAAAAATCAAGTAAAAATAGTATTTTAAATTATACAACTCTTCAAAGGAAACTCTTTTCTTCTTTTTCCAAACAAAATGGTTAGGATTAAGCACCTGAGAAATTCTGCGTTTTCAGCTGCAACTGTTTCGAATGTTAAATTCAAACCTTCAAATAATTTATTCCTTGCTAAAGTTTTCCAAACTCTCCCAGTAAATGCAGTTGTTTCCCCAGATCTGGAAGTGATGCTTTTAGAATAGTGATTGGCAGTTCCTGAATGACTCCAATCCTAGTTTCTTTGTGTCTTATAGTCGTACAGGAGACTGATCTGTTCCTCATTGCCTTGCAGTCTAGGACATGAATACTTTTCAGTCTTTCCTTCATCACTTTGGTCTCATACTTGTGTGATATTTCATTCACGTTCCAGAGGTTCCTCCAAAACATTCTCTATTAAAGAAAACAATTCTTCGGGACATTACAAACAAAATAGAGGAATTTACTGAAGGGGTTAAAGCTCTTGTTAGATAAAGGATATGTTTCCGTGTAGGTTTCTATATGTGATTTTCTCTACTGGTTAGAAGAAAAGGAAACCTATGGGTGCTGGGCAGATCCATGTTCATTCCTTTCTAAAAGTGAGATTTATTCCAGAATCAGTCTGCTTTAACTGATGTCAGTGTTAAAGTTTGCAACTTTCCTCCTTGGATGCAATTTGCCAGCTTAAATTGCCTAAAGCAATATTCACACTGATGTTCATTCTGCATTCCCCCATCATGACTCCCCCACCAGACTCTGTTTTATGACCTTGAACTAGGCTAAACAATCTTCTGACAACCTCATCAGGGGCTGATGATTGTTACAGCAGAAGTAGAAACAACAGCTGAGGGAAAAGGATGAATTAAATAAGTAATGTGTGATATTCTTTCTAACTTGAACCATAGCTTCAGGCTTAAGAAAGCCACACATTGGTTTGAGAATGTTGGGGGGTTTTTGTTAGTCTTCCAATGAATTTCCAAATTAAACAGTAGAGCTCAATGTGACCAAAGCATCTGTGATGTTACTGTACCTCTTTTAAATTACTTCGGTCTAGAATGAATATAACCAATTGAACTAAAACTTCAAAGGATGAAACCTGAAATGTACCATCTCAGAATCCTAGCTACATACTGCATATGAGTTTAAATTTCCTTGTCAAAAAATAAAAAGGCATTTGGCTGTTTCAATCACATCCTTACAAATGTTTGATTCTGATACTGTAAGCCTGAAAACTGAGTAGAACTACTTGAGATAAGGACATTGAATTCAGAGAAGAGAGTATCAGGACAATGCATCCAAAAGCAATAGAGGAATGGAATCCTCAGAGGTCTGATATCAAGATGTCCCCAGACCATTCTGTCAGATGGGAGTCTGGAGGCTAGGTCTAAACTCATGTATGGAAGCATCCTGAGTTCACTGCTCTTACTTATCCCTAATACACCTTGATCCTCCCCTATTCCATGGTGCAATGTTTGCTTCCCAGGGACTGAAGGCACCCAAGAGAGCAAAGGGGGTGCAAGAAAGGGGGGCCATATATACCCAGGTCCAGCCTTAACATGAAGTCACAGCATGGCTGAGACACGCACTTTTGAAAACCAAAGAAGGTTACTGAATTCCACAGCTCAGGAATGTTTCTGTGTGATGGAAAGCATCACCTGTTACAGCTCTGATCATCCATGCTCTCCCTTTCATGATTATATAGCACTGCGGGTTGAGCCTGAGAGACATGTGCCAGTTCTCCACTATGGACATGCCCAAGTCTTGTATATTGAATTTCTCAATATGTTGTCAGTTACCTATTTAATTTCCTTTCAATGATTAGAGTCCTTTTTACAGTTTGCCTGTATTTCTTTTCTTAGTAAAAATGGGTACCAGTATTGCTGTACCTCACAGGACTGTCATGAGGATTACTAAGTTGAATTGTATGAAGCCATATTTAATGTATTATCAATGTGTTCAGAGCACGTACTAATACAAGACTGGGGAAATTAACCTGAAGTGCAGAGCATATCTGCTTTGCCCTGATCTTCAGTAGGCTATTTACTGTAATTCCTCAAGTCAGACTGCAATATGGTGATAAATATAATCACTGAAGATGTCAGGCAGTAAACAGCTATTAGGAATACAAAGATAATGTGTGGCATCAGTGAAAACACTTCTAAAATCCACCCTGGAAAAAAAATTAAATTAGATTACTAGAAAGGGCTTAGAAAACAGCAATTCAACTTCCTTAGAGTGTGAAGCTCATTGAACGTGTTGAAGAACAGATTAGCGAGTAACTTGATTAAAGTCTGTAAGTATGTGTTTAAATTTCTTCACTGGTAGGAGAAAAGATTGCTGATAGATGATGTCTTCGTATCCTGAAGAATGCAAGAACCACTGAAATAGCCAAATGCAGGAGCTGTTATTTGAAACAAGGCAAATTCAGATTATAAATAAAAAAAAACAAATATTCAACAGGAAAAATAATTAACCACATGCAGAGATGCAATCGACTGACTCGCCTTTACATTAAGATAAGAGATCAGTAATGCACGCTCTTGGGAACAGCAATGACTGAATATAAGTATTATGGCTTGTGGTATACAAGAAAACAACTTAGATCAAAATGATCCTGTCTGACTCAAGACCATAAATACACATTACCTATCCATCTATAATTTGAAGTATTCTCACACTGTCTTTAGCAGCACCAGGAACCAGCTTAATTTCACTAGCATGACCATTTGTTATCACCTGTAACACATAACTATGCAGAAACCCTATTTAGAATTGGGGTCCCTTTCTCCAAAGCAAACACGAAACCCATGGCAATGTTCCTGCCACCAAATAGCGTACATTTTAGGTAACATCTTTAACCCTAAATGGCATCTATCTGCTGCAGATCTCCTGCATGTGAAAGCACAGAGTTCTTCTCTGATACATTTCAGATCAAAACATGAAATTAATCTTAGCTGAGTTTATGTCTGCAGGCATATTTCAGCGATTTAGCTGTATATGCCTTTTGTCAAATACATTTGTCATAAAACAGTATTTTCCACAAACCTTCCAGAATAAACAAAATATTTTGTTTACAGAAATAGCCTTGGGTTTAAATTGGAAAAAAAATATCCTGATACTTTCTGGTTTCAATATATTTTTAGCAAAGAACATTTTTAAAATCTTGGAAATTTCTACGAAATATGATATTTTTAAAACCAATAAGTGTCAAAGAACCCAAAGATCTATGCTCTGAAGTTTTGATATTTAATGAATATTTAGAAACCCAGGTTGTGAACAAATGTTTCTTCTTCATTCACATCTGATATCACTATAATATTAATTCTGTCCAAGATCAGGTAAAACCCCCAAGTTCTTCTATATAATAAAAAGAATAATAAGCATTATTAAAAGATATGAAGTATTTATTAAATATATGTAAAAAATGCAAAATAGGAGAACAGAATATGGCTGTGGTAATAGGTCTTCTTTGAAAATCAAGGTAAAAATTTCATCAGGGTCTAGGTACCTAAAACGATAAAGTGTATCATTTTTAACACCAAACAAGTGGTGTGGCCATCTGTATTGGATTCCCAGGGTGCTACTGAGAGATGCAAACACCTTGGCTGGTCTTTGATGCAAAGCTTAAACTCATATTTCCACATTTTGGCTGAGATATCATAGAATCATAGAGTCATAGAATGGTTTGGGTTGGAAGGGACCTTAAACATCACCCAATTTCAACCACAATATAAGAGACATATCTTAAAGTCTCTTTAGATATATCCTCTACTTTTAACATAGATGTAATATGTTAATCAAAAAGAAGACTCCTACCTTTACATTCATTTATCACATCCCCGTACTCAATGATCCACTAGTTATTGTGCGCATAAGGTGAAAGAAAAGCACTAGCACTTTCAAATGAATACTAAATCTATTCTTTACTCTTTTAACCTCTGTGGAATGTGCTCAGATGTGAAAGCACCGTGTACACTCAGTTAACAAACTATACTTATCAGCAGGTCTCCATAAGTGCATGACGTTAATTTTTTTCCTTAGGAACATGCAGTTCACATACATCATTATGTGGCTAAATCATATATCATTGCTGGAACGGCTGTTTAGTGCTGTCTCTGTTCAATAGATGTCCAAGATTTCAGATGTTCAGTCATATTCTGTGGACTCTATTATGATAGTAAAGCATTTATCAACAACACCAAAAAAAATCACTTTCAAGTGGACTTCAAGGCAATGCATTCAGTAGCAAAACCAGCTCATAAATCAGCTTAAAAATATTGTTGTTCTTCCATGAAATAATTTCTTTTCCTGATGTATCCAGGGAACTTGTTGACTTCCTCACGCAGAATTGCAAAAGAAATATTACACACTTCTTTGTCAAACTGAGAGGCTTTATTGGAACAAGTTTCATGGGAGAGCCTTGAAACCAGGAAGGTGATTTGTTTCTGGTTAAAGATATTTAGAGCCCAGAAGATATTCCTTCAACCCAATATCCTATCTAGTAATGCTAAAGGCTTCAGGAAGAGTGGTAGAATTCATACTTAGGATTATTATGGAAAAAATTCTATAGTTTTCATAGAGGTAGAAAGAACCCTGAGGGAAAACAAAATGTGATTACATGAAGCTTAAAGGTCAGACAAGAAGTAAGTGTCCAGCTGAAAATAAGAGAGATTTTCTGGGTCTTGATACCTTATCTTTTCCATTAGAATTTATTTCCAGGATTTTGTTGCTACAATATTCCAACATAAATACCAATCTCTATTATATTCTTGAATGCAGCTTTGGGAACTAAAGAGCCAGCAAAACCAAGGGATTTACCTAACAGTGGTTGAAATAATCACTGAACAGAGAAAATCAAACAAGCTAAAAAGTATAACATAATGTGCTATTAGTTTCAGTCTCTAAAGGCAATGGAAACTTAGTCTTTCAACCTTTATACATATTATCAGTGACACATCAGCTGATCCATAATACCTGTTCTTGGGTGTTAACATGCTGTTCCAAAATACAGCTAATTCAAGCTACTTAAGCTCTTTTTCACTGGGGAAGAATTACTTTACTTTTGTCCTAAATTAAGAGCTCACAGACAAACACAAAGAAAGTGCTGGCAAGTCATGAACGTCGTCCTCAGGGGTGCATCAGATCCTTTACAACTCTTCAGATATACCAGATAATTGTCAGAAAAAGCTCTATAGTATCAAGAATTTTGATTTGCAACGGGCCTTTAGCAAGGTCACTCAAAAAAAAGGTTATTAGAAAAATGTTTTAAGTAGTTGTTCTCATTGAAATATTGAGGTTGGCAGGTAGCGCTGGAGATCAGCTAGTCCAATACCTCTGCTCAAAGCAGGGTTACCCAGGACTGCGTTCAGTTGCGTTTTGAATATCTCTAAGGATGAAGACTCTATGGCCTCGCTGTAAAATTCAGCACTTCCCAAAGCTGGTCAGCAGAAGTAGTTTAGGATTCTATTGACTAGATCTCCCTTGCTTGTAATAGAAGCTATGAGAATTATCTTGGAGACTACTAAAGCTGATCTAAAGGCAATACTAAACACCATTTTGGAAGTCAAGAAGTCAAACAGGACGTTAATAGGCACATGGAGTGGAATACTAAGTGATGCAAATTAGAGTGCAGCTTTCTTGAGACAGGCCTTTCAACTGGTAAAATCAAGTTGAAGACAAAATGTATGGAGAGAGGGGGCTGGATTGAATCCCTGGGAATGATTAAATGCAAAAACATCTGCATGCTACAAGTGAGAGAAAAAAATAGACTGAATGCAGTAGAAGTACAGGAAAATAATTAATGACTTAGATAAGGCAGATGTGAGGTTCTGCTCTCCTCATCTCAGACTGCAAAAAGACAGTGGAGTGAAGTGAAAATAACAGTTTGTGCTCTTTCTCAGATGCTCCTAGGAGTTAAGTCCATTCAGTCTCTGCTCCTACTGCAGGGCTCTTGCTACAGGAAAGAAACTTTCCTTAGGGAAAGAAAGTTACCAGGATTAGACATGTAATCGTAATTTGTAAAACAAATAGCTTGAGCTAATTAATGGTACTAATTCTTTATTTCTGTAGCCATAAAGCTCATGAGATGATATTTTTCCTAATGGGTTGGTATTTTACTACACTACATTCACTCTGTTTGGCACCGTTATGTTGCTGAGACAGTGTTCGGAGTTTTGTTGACAAAATTCCCTTACTAATGCGCTTTATATTAACCAATAATAAGTATTCCAGCATTCTTTCACTGTTCTTTTCATCGTGCTGCTTTCTATACAAGCATGGGTGCTTATTTTATTCTGAACTATGTAGTTGACAAAGAGTTTGGGCCATTTTTGTCCAAAAACATGAAGCACACAATAAAATAACATTATGATGAGCTTAATGGTTTATTATTTCTATAATAAATAGAAATAAAGCTAGAAATAAATAATATTAAATGGAAATATACAAATAGCTATAGCTGGATTAGCCTGGTAAACTTACTCAATGTTGTTTAAAGTATCCCTTCCTTACCTCCACTTCATCTTTCTTTTTTCTTCCCTTTTTATCTGTTTCTCATTTTACTGTAGGTTGGCCATTGGTTTTTTTAGCTCTAATTGTCAGAGTCATATGCAATACATGAATGCAACAGAAGATAATTATTTTTGCAATTTAAAGTAACCACTACTTGCTATGAATCAAATGGAAATGTATCCCAGATATCCAAGGGGAAAGGCATGAAGGGAGAGGGAAATTGAATTCCTGGCTCTTTTTCCCTTTGTTTTACGTGTCAGAGTGCAAACAGGTTCCTGTTGGCAGAATGTGCTGTATTATGATGCTGAATTCAACCCCTACATTTCCTCATCCAAAATCAATAAGGATAATTAGCAGATGAAAGATCTGCTGGAAACAGGTAATTTTCCATGTCGGCAGGTAGATGAGGAATCAATGAGGTAGTCTCGTTCCTCTCATTTCAATGAATTTGTTTCCATTAGAAGATGGAATTCAGCTTGCTTAACGCAAAAATATGTTTGGTTTTGGGATGCTTGTGTCTATCTCCTGAGCGAAAAAAACAACATAAAATATCCAGAACCAACAGGACAGGATCCTGGATATAAATGTTCATTTTTCCATTTATACTAGACCAAGGATCTGACCTAAGATGAACTGTTTGCAGGCACATCCATCTGTCTTGAAACTGGATATAATAGACTGTAGAAATTGGGCAATGTACTTATTTATTCAGCAGAATCTCAATTCACATTAGATCTACAGAATCATGGAATCATAGTATCATAGAATCAACCAGGTTGGAAAAGACTATTAAGATCATTAAGTCCAACCTTTACCCCAGGAAGTCCAACCATTACCCCAGGAAGAAAGACTCATTCTGAATTCACAACAAGGTATCTTAGAGAAGAATCCTCTCATTTATATTCCCAAAGGGTGAGCATTCATTAATCCTCCTCCCTGGAACACTAAAATGGAATGGCCACAGGATGGAGAAACAAATGGTTTGGCTGGGCTATGAAGGAAGCTTGTTGACAGCAGGTCTGAGATATTTTAACTCGATGAATCTATACACCCAGATGATGATTTGCATCAGTGACAGGGGGAGATAAGAGTAAAGGAGCTGGAAAGCTCAAGGCAGAATGAACAGAGATTCAACACCTACCTACAAGTGAGGCATGGGGAAATTTATAGTGTGACAGCTAAATTTGAGTATGTTTTAGTCTCTTTTGTGAATACAACTCCACTTCAAGGATGAACATCACTAGCTAACAGTAAGAGAAAAGTTCTCTTCCAGTATAACTGCTTTAAATGCAGAAGTTTGCTTTCATTGATCATAGAAGACTTGACCTTTGTAATCATTATAATTTAAACAATGGGAAATGTTTTGATTTCACAGTTTATCTTTCTCTTTGTGAACAGGTTTCTTGGATGTTCAACCCCTCTCTTTTCCCTGAGGCAACACATAAACACTTTAATAAATGTATGTGTTTATTACAACGCTACCAAAATCAGGTTTCTGAAAGATCAATTTTCCAGTTCACTCACAAGTTTTTCAAAGGTCACAGGAAACATAAATTATTATTACTTATGTATTTATTTCCTGACTTATTGTTCCTGCCAAGTGAACAGGGAGTTTAATTACAATTGTCATCATTATGAGCAGCAAAATTAAACGTGCATATGTAATGCCTTTAAATTTACATAAATTGATTATTAAAAGAAATGGAAAATATGAGTGAGCACAACTCCTTTGTTCAAAGTAAGCCCTGCCCTTCTCTTCTTCAGCAAGGACTTTCAAATATGTATGAACCTCTATTTATAACAAATCTGGGTGCACAATTCAATCTCCATCTCTTTGCTGTGATTTAAAGGAAGAAGATATTTCCTGGTCAATGCAAAACTTTTCCATAATTAAAAGAGAGAGCAGATGGCTATGTAAACTTTGTGCAAAACCCCTTTCCTTTCCTTTCCTTTCCTTTCCTTTCCTTTCCTTTCCTTTCCTTTCCTTTCCTTTCCTTTCCTTTCCTTT
>JANHGB010014158.1:0-10486 GCA_026283785.1 Coracopsis vasa | reverse complement strand
TTTTTCTTTCTGGATGAAAGCCTGACCTATCTGGAAAAAGGGAAAAGAAATGTAATAAGTAGAGCTCAACAAGAACACTCTAACAGAGGAGGGCTAATAGCTGAGTGTCGTAGGCATCAGCTATGTGTTGTTTAGACTACTTTAAATCTACTTCTTAGTGCAATGGATAAACTTCTCCGGGCGGGGGTGAGAGGAAGGGTGTGACTATTTGGGAATCTGGAAACTAAGTGTTTTCAGATGTTGAGGTTCAAAACCTACATTTTTTGGGGGTGGGGAGAAGTGCGGTAGCTTCAGCTTGGGGGTTTGATGGTGGGCTGTGTGATGATGAATATGCCGTATCTCCGCTGCTTCGCCTCATCTCCAGCGTGAGCCCTGCTTTGCTGCAGCCTTTGCCTGCGCTGATCCAGGCAGAGCAGCACGCTTGGTGGGTTTTCCTTTTCCTGAGTGATGTGCAAGTGCTGCTTCGAGATGACATCAAGCCAAGGACATGGCTCTGATCCTTGGGCCACCAGTGGACAGACTTAATCAGCACCGCTGGGCAGGGCAGACCCTGATAGTAAGCAAATTCCTCAACTCAACAGGGTATTATAGAAACATCTGTACTGCGACTTACAGTACCTTCTCCTCAGAAATCGCTGGCTGAGTACAAAGAGGAGCCACATTCTTGCATTGATTAGATTAGTGCAGATATCCAAATGTTTCCAGCAGTACAGGAAATGGTCTTTGTGCTGCTTGAGCTCTAGCAGATACCGGCTCGAGTTTCCGCTCTGCCTCAACGCCCTCAAACACATGCGCTGGGTTTTTTTTTCCTCCCCTCTTTGCCTCCCCCACTCCGTAACCTCCTGGATCTTTGATGTGGTGATAGACTAAATGGCTGTGAAATAGCCCAACAACACTTGGTAGAAATAGTAAGAAAGAAGCATTGCCATCAGCGTTTAAAAGGCACATGGTCTTCAAAGCCTTTGAGAGCTTTGAATTTAGAGCAGAGCATGCTGCAAATGCACCAGGCATCAAAATAGATTGTGCATAAGTGCAGCGAGTGTGGGGGGCGTTTGCTAGATAATATATCCCAGCAGGAGTGTTAAAGAGATCCATATTCCTGCTTAAGTACAAGAATCTCACAGGGGCTAGGGTGAGCTTCCATTTCTTGTAGTGTTACTGATGCCTGACAGGGCTTTGGACCACTTGTCCCTGTGTCGTGTATGTGTGTGTCCCATTTTTGGTTAATTTAAATACTGGTTTATCTATTTACCACCATCTAATCCTTTGCTAATCCTTTCCCTTTCTCTCCAGCTCCCTGCCGACCATGCAGTGACACTGAGGTCCTCTTGGCTGTCTGCACTAGTGATTTTGGTGAGTTATTGTTCCCTTCTCCCCTGGGTGGCTCACTTGAAGGTGACATCCATGAACACTGATAGACACCTACTTACACTTGGCAACTTCCACAAGTGGTGAATGTGCTTTAAAGGAGCTGTGTGCATGGGAGAGAGAGGAGGCGGCCATGGTGTGAAGGGCCTCAAAACCATGCTGCCCAGCCAGCACTTCTCTGTCCACCCTGGGTCATTCTGTGTTCCCCAGGGTGGACAGAGAATGACCCAGCAACCACAATGGAAGTAGAAGTTCAGAGACCTGGGTGCATCTAGGAGAGCCTTTTACTTGCTGCCCTAAAGCAGACTCATAAAGAAAGACCAAAAGTTTCAATAATCTATGCTTCCCTTTTTAAAGGGGGAATTAATGTTAGCTGGTATCTGTAATGGCTGAAGAACAGAAAGTACGTTGCCAGGGAGGTTTAACCATGTATCTTGTTGTTAGAACTCTTTATCATGATTGATGCTGTTTTTCTGATGCAGTTATTTTTGTGTTTAATATGTGTGTGCCCTTTGCTGGGCAGGTTACAAATATGAACTGTAACAAATAGGAATGTATACTGGAGGTTACTGATAGAAACAAAGGACCAAAACTGGAGCTGCTGTAGTGATATCAGTTCCCCTTGAACCGCCTGGTTGCATGGGGCTGAGTCTGGACCAGAATTATTCTGGAAGACCGAGGTTCTAGAGTTGAGTAATCCTTCCTTCTGTCCTTTTTCTGTTTCCAGTGATCAGAGGCTCCATTCAAGATGTAACAAATGAGGCAGAGGAGCAAGAATCCATAATCCATGTTGGTGTCAACAAACTGTACAGGCAGAAGAGCAAAGTCTTCCAGCTCACAGGGGAGAGTGGGAACTGGCGAGGGCAAATAAAGACCCTGCTGGAGTGTGGGGTGAAACCAGGAGATGGAGACTTCCTCTTCACAGGACGCATGCACTTTGGGGAGGCCAGGTTAGGCTGTGCCCCTCGTTTTAAAGACTTCCAAAGGATGTACAAAGAGGCAAAAGACAAAGGGCTAAACCCATGTGAAATTGGCCCAGATTGAAGTCCCCCGTTTGGCTGAAGAGTGCTTTCGGTGGCTGGCTGAGAATATTTCCTGGCTTCTCTGAACAAACCCAGTAACTGAGAGCATGGACAGATGTGGAGTGCAGGCTGAGACCCCGCAGGACACCTCTGCAGCCTGCAGTTAGACTAATGGAAGCAACAGAGGTACGAGCTCAGAAGGCTGCCACGCAAGCAAGGCTGGATTTTAACCAATCTTGTCCTTATGAATTAAGTTATTATATTTTTTTAGTGACTTCCTTAGGAAAACAAACCAAGCAAACTCCCATGTCTTAATAAAAAACCCAAATGAAAGCCAACATGCCTTTGTATCTTTTTACTACTAATTTTGAGAGCTGTCTTTAAGCCGATGTAGCATTTGGTATGACGTATTCTGTGTAAATGGCCGCGAATGTGATAGAGCACGGTAAAACATCTTAACATTGATGCTTTGTAAAAAGCTTGGTGTACAATTCAAAGTTGTTTCTTATGACAGAAATTTATGGAGCCAAACTCTTGTGTGTGTGTTCTTCTTTTTTATTTGAAAGAATGTACAATCGCTGCCTGCAGTTTTTTGTCCAGGCTGGCAAATTCTTTCCATTCCAGAGAAATAAAGGTCCCTGGATTTGACATACGCTGTTTAGAATCTATTTTTTCCTTCTCCATAAGGTCGGTCTCAGCTAGTCCAGATGTGCTCGTAGATCAGTTCGGGGCTGCTCACTTAGTTTGTGGCTTCTCTGAGCAGAAACAGAGTTCCTGTGAGGCATTGGGAGCCGCAGTGCTTTTCAAAGGGGAAGCAGGAGCTATTTTTGGAAGTTTTTAGACACGTGTCCAGGCCAGGCTCTGAGTGCGCTTTTCTCTGATGCCAATGGGGTTATTTTGGGAATGGCTCCAAAGAGCAGGATGCCCCTTCCGTGCTTTGCTTGAAGCTTTGAATTGTGCTGGCTGGGAGCTTGGGGTGAGGAGTGTGAGGGGACAGGACCAGGCCACCTCCTGAGAAATAAGGGCTTTCCTAAGGGTGGGCCACTTCTGCAGGTATTGTCCCAAGGGAGATACAGGAGCTCTCCCCCCTTGTTCAGTCCCATCATTCCCCATAACCTGCATCACGTTAACAGTACCTTCACAGGGATCTTTAACCTCTTGCCCATGTTCATTCTTTTGTGCTTTCTACTTACCCCAACTTTGATTTTAGGCCATCAGGTTCTTTAAATAAAAAGTTTCCACTTAGTGTCTCCTTTTGGCTCATCCTTCCTTTATGTAATTGTTTCTGAGGCTCAGGGGTGGCATCTGGAGTGACTTAGAGCATGGTCTGCTCAGGGGGATGCAGCGAGTTTTAAGTTGGACAGGACAGAGATGTCTCATGAGACCCCAGGGTTGTAGCAAAATACAGGTCTGAAGTGGGACCAAAATCCCCTCTGAAAGCGATTCTGAAGATGTCTCTCAGCAAGATTCCTCCTGTGGGCCTGTTGGGGAATGGGAGTTTCTTTTAGCTGTGCTAAGATGATCCTAAGAGGCTCTGTAACTACTTCTGCAAAGACCTAAACCCCATTTAGCACCCATCTATCTGCTGCTTTGACCCCAGCTGCCTTCCAGCCTCCTGTAAGCAAAGCATCCTATTCTGCATGGGTCAAGGTTCCCCCCCATCCTACTTTGAGTTTTAAAAGGAAACTGGTCAGGACTAGTGGATGGTGGAAATGGTTCATTCTTTGTCTTCAGCCTGCCCCAACCCCTCTCCTGCAGCACTGCTTCCACTTCCAGGGATCTCAGTCCAGCCTTTTGTAGGCTCTTAAAAATGATTCTGTGATGTAACACTAAGTACATCTAAGAGTGCATTTCAGAAGCCCTGTACCTAACCTCTCTTGTTGTGTTTCATGAGCTTTTCCCAGTGCAGAGTGGCTGCTGGCAGGACGAGGAGGGAAGAACAACATGTTCCTGGAATTGTCTCCAACCTGCCCACTCTCCTCTTCCTATGCGAGGCTGCAGGAGCGAGGGGAAGAGGCTGAGTTAAATGTTGAGCCAGTGAGGAGAGTGCAAGCAGAACACAGTCAGGGAGGCTTTGGCCTTGGAGCTCTACCTCTGGCTGCAGTTCTATTTTTATGGCAGTTTAAATTGTTTGTAGACTTCTTCTCTTTAAATACCCTTTGAACCACACTTGGAGCCGAGCACTCCATTGGTGCCTTTCTTCACTCCTGCCTTGTTTGCCTACCCAAGCAGGAGCAGTGAAGCTTTCCCCACCTCCTCTGGCACTGGCCCTGTTCCCTGCTGAATTGCTCTTCCCTGAGAAGCTGTGTCCTGCCTATGAGCTCCCTGGAAATCCTTGGCAGGAGAGGAAACGTTTCCCTGCTGATTCTTGCCCTGCCTCAGCTCCGTAACAACCTGCAGAGATGCAGTGTTGGAACGCTCTGTAGCTGCTATATGTCCATCACACTGATGGTGCCTGCAATTAGAGTGTCGGAGGGAGTGGCTGGATGAGCAATAACTTTGCTCAGAACCCAGGTCTTCAATCAAAACTGATGTTAAGATCCTGCTCTGCAAGATCTCCTGTCTTGACAACGTGTCCCTGTCTTGAGCCTGGCTCCGTGCAGCATCACAGGTTGGCTGATGCGCATCAAGACATCACTAATTGCAGGACTGGGGCTGGCCACAGGGCTGGTGCCACGTCTCTCAGTAGCTAGGGGTGTGCGTGCACTTTGTACAGCCGGAGGTTAATGCAGGGATTCCACCCACTGCCCCAGAATCCAGTTCCCAAACGCTCACCTTGAAGTCTTTGAAGCACGATTACAGCTTGACCTATCTGGCAGCAGAATCAGGGTAGAAAGGATGGATTAAAAATGACTTTGCTCACATGTGCTGACTCCACTGTATAACGAGAAGCAAATGACACACTTATGCAGCGTTATGTGAGGACGTGCTTGTTGCCACCTAATGAAAATCCTTGGCTGAAGGTGACTCAGGACGGAGGTGGAGCAGGTGCTTGCAAAGCAGTGTTTTTCTTACTGCTGCTGCTCTCTCAAGATGAAGGGCTTCCTCTTGGGCCATAATTAACATAATGGAATTCCTCTTTACAGCAACAGACTGACTTATCTGTTCCTAAGAAAGCAGAACTAATGAACTTCAATTGTCTTGGTTAGAGCCCCTTTGGTTGGGCAACACTATCCATAAATAGGCTCAAGGCATCTGCTGGTTTTGCATCTGAACTCTGGCAAGCCTGTGGTTTGGGTTGTTAGTGAAAACACTTTCCATGGTAACCTTCGACTTCTCTTATTTTTCCATAAAGCATCACTAAGAAGCCCGTTGGTGAATTAAGTCACCTCCCAGGTAAGAGGCATGCAGAGCTTACTGCAGTGACAAATAGGTTGGGAAACTCATGTGGGTGTCTACACGGGTCTGTTTGAGGTCTATCAGATGCTGCCTGCCTGGGGGGAAGTTTGCCCTGTTTCATCCTGTGGAGAGACAGGATCATCTCATCTCCAAACACCGTGACCTCAGCGCCCGGCGTGGAGGGGGGCGAGATCGCTGTGCTTGGTTTGCCTACAGCCAGGCTGGAGGATCTTGATTCAAACACTTGTTTGCTTCCCGTTCAGGAAGAACAGGCCATTTTCCTCCAAGCTGCGCTGATACACTTTGCCTCTTGCATGTGAGCCATGGCCACACTGCAGGAAGGTGCATGCCCCTCAGCCTGCCCACCGAGTGATGTCCCATCCCATCCTTGGGCCAACTGCCTGGTACAATCAGAGACATCTGTAGGCAGCTTTTCAACACTCTCTTTTCTGTTTCTGCCACCCTCTCCTCACTCTGCTGTCCCATTTGTGCTGGTGACCCCGGGTTTCATGCCAGGAAGCATCAGACGTTGCTTTAGCACCAACCCGCTGCTGCTGTCTTCTGATAAGGGAGAAGCACCTTATCATCAGCGCTGCTCAGCCTGCGCTGTGCAGGGGAGGGAGCTGCTGTGATTTCATGCCAAGTTCTTAACGCGGAGGTTACGGAGACATAGAAATGTTAGCTGGAAGCGACCTCTGGAGGTCTCTAGCCCAAACGCCCCCTCGGAGCGGGACACACGGACAACAGGTCAGGTCAGGTGTGGCTTTGTTCGGTGTGGAAATTAAAACCTCCAGGGATGGAGGATCCTCCACCTCCCTAGGCGACCTGCGGTAGTGCTGCCCCACCGCCTGGTGAAGGAGATTCTCCTGGGGCCTGTGTGACTCTCCCGCTGACCCTGACCGCTTATTTAGCTGTCACCTCCTGTTGTGACACCTACTACTGCCAAGAAGAACTTGGCTCCATCATCTTAATAATTGCCCTTAAGTAGCCGTAAGCTGCAATTAGATCTGCAGATTCGATCTGGCCAAAGCAAACAAACTGCCCCTTCTAGTTCATGTGCCCCAGGTGCTGGAACTGCTTCTCTACATCTCTTTTTCAATGGGCAGAGGGAATTGTTAATGATACAGCAATTATATTTATTTATTGGTATTTATAGGTTGTTTCACTGCGGAAAAGGGGATGAGGATGCAGCCTATATTTAGGCCCTAAAGCCTTAGACTGAAAGCCTGAAGAAGTGTCTGGGTTGTCCTAGTCCCACCCCACCTCACAGCAGCTGGGAGATACTGTTGTCCCTGGCTGCTCTAGCTGAGTGTCAGGGCAGTGTCTCATGTCCACGAAGGTGCTTTTTGTCCTTGGTGGGAACATCACCTGAAAAGATGGTGAGCGAACAGGACATGGAGGAGTTACAGTCATCTTCAGAAGTGCCTGGGTTGAGGGATGTGGTGGGCTAGCAGGGGCAGCCTCATTTTTATCTGCAGCCATGTGGAAGATTGCAAGCTCCACGCTCCCAGTGCCTTGCCTTCCACTAACATTCCAGGGGGAAGATCTCCAAAACCCACACCGGAGCAGGCTTCAGTAAGTTGCCATAGTTCAGCATCCTCGTATCGTGCCATCAGAGTACATGATGCTTATGTACTGTGCAACTCTCTACTGCAGCAACCAACAGGAGTAACAGGGGTCCCAGGTTACAGAGGAGCTGAGCTGGAGAAGATGCAGGTCAGCTGCTATACAAAGCCATCTGTACATTCACAATATTGCCTTTCTTCCTGTTTATACAAAGGGAAATTCAGGATTACAGTCCAGTTTGAGTCAAACTAAAAGAAAGTAGCAGGACACTTGTACCTCCCCGCTCTGGTTCCCTGAGAACCTCTCCTGTCAGCTATTTGCATTTCAGTGGCTTTCCGAGCCTCTGGTAATTGTTGGGGGAGGAGGTGGGTAAAAAGGCTATTATATTAGCGTTAGCAAGCCTGAAGGCATGAGAGAGCATCGCAGCAGCTGATGCAACCCGTGACAGTATATTGTTTGCAGTTCTGTGTGAGCCTGGGGTGTGCACCGACGCTTGTGAGTAGATTCATAATTACAAAGACATGTATGAATGTAGCATTTAATTGGCAGGACGGCAGCAACAACGCTGTGCTCCGAAGCTGGAGGGAAACGGGGCGGCACGAACTGGGAATTCGTGTTGGAACCACTCAGTCGGCCAAAGCCCCCGAGACCGGAGGATGCCGTCGCTGGCCGGTCATTCCCAGCCAGCGCTGGGGCTGTGTGCGGCGGGTACAAATTGTGTCTGTAAGGGGAGGCCGAGCCCATGGCAGCTGGAGAGCCTGGGGACTGGCCAGCAAGTGACTCAGCATCGCCTGACCCGTGCCCAGGAGCCCAGGCTATTCTTGGGTCGGGGTGTGTTTAAGGCAGGCAGCCCAGACTTAAACACTTCCAGTTGCTCTGCAGAGGATGTGCCTGTGCTGAGGCTGGAGCCTCGCACGTGTTATGTTGTCCAGGGCTGTAGTGCCGTCTTGTTGGATCGCTTTCCTCCAACCTCAAGGGGGCTATGGCCTTTTCATTTTCTTCTCTTGAGCTAGATTCAACTGTAATCCTTAAATAGCGGAATAAATGGCCGCTGGAGGAGCTTTCAGTCGGAGAATATACTTGCTTCCCATTATGTTTTAACAGGTATCGTGCTCAATTCTTCTTGCTGCCTTTAAAAGACTGTTCCCTGGGCTTAGCATGCTTTTATCTATTGGAGCAAAAATATGCTTAAAGGGAAGGGGAAACCCTGATCAGAAAGGTAATGCTGGGTCACACCAAAATCTGGTTTAGAATCTTTTTCTTCCTGAATATTCAAATCATTTAGCAGGATTAGAACATGTAATCCGTTAGATCTCGGAGCCCCTCGCAGGCGCTAATCTATTACCCTTGATAAGTGATGGACACATAAAAAGCATCAATTTAGCTGCTAGTGGAGTGCTCCTGTTTTAAAAGCAGAATGAGCTGTCATGTAGAAATGCATAGCCTTGCCACACAGTTATCAGTGATGGAAAATGAAAATACTATAGACCATTTAAAATGAGCAGTTTCAGTGGCTGAATTACATTTTCACCTGTGTCCATCTCCTGCCTGAGGTATTGTTGGTTTATGGCCTTGCTTCCAAATGCAGTAATCCTTTTTTAAGTAAAAAATGTGCTAATTTGGGGTCTTTTAAATTCCCTTACAAAGCTGGAATGTTTCTGGCCAGATTTTCTAAATGCCTTGTTTTCTAAAGTCCTGATTAAAGTTGTGATCCAAGTAGTTCCTTAAAAAAGACAAGCCAAGCAGTAGTATGAGATGGCAACACTACAAAGAGCCCTTATCCCGTGCAACCCCAGCAGTCCTGTGGTTAAGTATCAGGGATATTCCGACTCTCTTCCATCTCCCTGAAGAAGGAAGGAGCAGGTTTCCCTGGGCAATGGGCTGTCAGGTCACCGGGCTGTTGTCTCTGATCCTGTGCCAGAGCTGAGATCCAACAGATTTTCCTCCTGCAATGCCAACAGCTGAGCTGAGGGAAGGGGCTGGGGCTCGGTTCCCTTCGACCCATGGTGTTCTGTGGCTGGCTGCAATGACTTGCCCGGTGGAAGTCACGGCTGAGTAGAGCTCCCTGTAAACAGACTTACTCTGCCTCTCACTGCCTGCCAAGTGCTGAGTACTGCTCATCATAACCATTTTCTCAGAGAGCCTCCAGTCTGATTCCTCAAAAAACTGATGCATTGGGGGATGTTTGTACAAGCTGATTCTAAGTATGTAGTTTCTCTGCCTACATTAGATGTCTAGACTCCTGCTGTAATCAAAAGTGAGGGGCAGGATCCTAACTACAGCCCTCTCAGTCGCACCCTAAAAGATCCCTTGTCTGTATGGGGAGCATGGGTGCCTTATGTAGGTGCTTAAAATGGGTCTGAGTGTTCCCTGTTGTGTGCTGGGTCTGCCACTGCTGCTGCAAACAAGCACAGAACCTCTTTGCCTTGTGTAAATCAAATGCTTCAGCTGCACTCTTAAAGGAGAAATGTTGGTAGTACTTGGATGGAAATTAACTGAAGAGTGCATTTATTTTTGGCCAATCCCCTGGGAGCACCTGCCAAGCATTACCTCTCATTTCAAGCCTGGCTGTTCCTGCTGAGAAAGTCTGATGGAGCTTCAAGTCTGGGTCAAGGTGAGCTCCTGGCTCTTCATCAGCTGTCTGTGCCATTTAAAAGGGAAGGAGGAAAGAAAGCTAAGCAGTGGATTGGGTGTGAGGAATGGTGTGCTCCTGCTAGACAGCGCAGCAATGAGAAGAAACAGGACTGCTTGTGTACGGTTTATGTACCGATTAAATGCACCTGCTGGTCCCCAAGCATCAATGTGCAGTTTTAGAATGAAAATGTTGAATCATAAATTAAACAGAGAAAATTAATTCCAACCTCATCTGTTCCAGGACGATAGCCAATTGCTTAAAATAAGGTTTACCTGCACCTGTCTGAAACCAGAGTACCTGGCACAAGCCATGGTGCCTATGTAAAAGCTCTCTGAGAGTCATTAATGCTGTCCTGGGGACACACTCAAGTGTCAGCGATGGGGACTTCGGTATTGGGTGGACCAATCTATCCACTCCCATGGAAGTACAACTGGAATGTGCATGGGGATGTGCCTTGCAGGGCACCTCTTTTCCCGCTTTCCAGCACCATGTCACCAGTACCGCTCTGGTCTAGGGCTGGGCATGGCATCATTCATGGGCAGAGATGCTGAGGAGT
>JANHGB010014157.1:0-17360 GCA_026283785.1 Coracopsis vasa | reverse complement strand
GCATCTAGGGAAAGTACCATTCTTGAAGGGTTGTGTAATTTATGTTGCACCATTTTCCCACCTGAAAATGGTAAGCTTTGAGATAAGCAGAATTAATACAAATTGTTTGCTTAATAAAGACAAGAAAAATACATTTCCACGGGTATGTCACCTTCATGACTGTGGATTGGAAAAATGAATAATAAATGTAAGGGCCCTTTTTATTGTCTACCTAATACCTCCAACATAAAACTGTAATTGAGCATAAAAGCATAAATTCTCCTAGCACAAAACATTTCTTATTAAGATAAACCTGTCAGTATGATGATACAAGCAATAACCTTGGATTACAGAATGTGGGCTAGAAATCTTTATAAGTAATCTCACAAAAGTCCTCCCTTATTGACTTATATTTTAAGAATCAATTGCTTCAGATTTTCATTGGATTGAGAAAATGGTTGAGAAAGCCAGAATAAAGTGTATATAAAATACTGCTATCCTTATTCCTGCTTTCTCAAAACCTCAATCATGCAGTTTTAGTACAGGAATGACTACTCTCTGATTTGGTCCTTTATTTTTTTTCCGTAGCACTCATGCATCCAAGTACACCTGAAAAGAACCAAAAAAAAGTGGTCTCAGCCCAATTACAGGTTTGCATCTGAAATTCTGCATTTGTAAATTCAGTATTCTCTACTCTCTCTGCAGTCTTCCTTGTAATTTGCTGTTTAAGATACTAACATCATATACATAAAAGTAAATATCTGGTGCCATCATCATATATTCATCACATATTCACTTTTCTGAATGAAACCATGGCTGGTTTGCTATTTTTTATATATACTGCATTACAGATAGGCAAAGAGGAGTCCTAGTAGAACCGTAGAATGGTTTGGGTTGGAAGGGACCTTTAAGATCATCCAGTTCCAACCCCCTGCCATGGACAGGGACGACTTCCGGTAGGCCAGATTGCTCAAAGCTCCATCCAGCCTGGCCTTGAACGCTGCCAGGGATGGGGCATCCACAGCTTCTTTGGGCAACCTGTGCCAGTGTCTCACCACCCTCATAGTGAAGAACTTCTTCCTAACATCTAATGTGCATAGTAAGAGGCTATTTTCTGAAAAAAGGTGAATTCAAGATCTATCTCTTTTGGTACTTAGAGTTCTACATAATGACAGGCTGGTAAGTTCTATATAACATAGCAAGAATAGAGACATTTGGTTTGTTGGCCCATGTTTCTGTGTTACTGTATATGTGCTTATGTTTTTATTGCCTGCTTCTTGAAAGTAAAAACAGAATTTGCTTTTCACAAAATAGCAAAAACTCTAGCTACTATCGTGGAAAACCTAAAACCGGATATTTTAAATTTTAAAATTATTATTAAAATGTTTCAATTTATCTGTAATTTCATGAAAGTAGAATTTTTAAGCACCTAAATTTATAGCTGGATTTTCTTTGAAAGTGTTCCTTAGTGAAATGGAAGTCATTAGTCAGAAGTATGTAATGCAATTAAAGTCAAAGAAGGGTTGCAGCATTTTAATTGGAAAGATTCATTTTGTATTAGAGACGATATGTTTGGACTCTCTTTTTTGTTGTGAGTTTAGTTGCTTGAAAAAATTTTAGCATATATGTGAATCTGATTAATGTAATCTATTAAGAAAAATACATGCCCTACTCATTCAGACACAGGCTAAAAGATAATTCTACAGTTTCTTTTGACCTACAGTATGAACATGTAAACAGTAAGATATAAATTAGTGCATTTTTGTTAAAAGCATATTCTTTGAAAGTAGCTCAGTCTGGTTAAATCCTGTCTTGATATTTTTGGCAGCGAATAAGCTTCCTCAAGGCTGTCCCACAAAAATACACTTTATCCTTGTTATAAAACAAGGAAGCTCAGCTCCAAACTTATAGAACCTTTGTGTTCTCTGTATTCCAGATTTTCACTAATAATAGATAGATATGTTGGTCTTGAAGTAAGCATTAAAATGCTTATTATGAAAAGGGCTGTCATTTTGTATGTCTTGTCTATATAAAAATACAAACCAATAGTAGCTCATTTCATTAATTAATTCATAGGGATCCCACTACAAGTGACAAGTCTGAATAAAACTACATACTCATTTCTTTCTCAGTGTCATAGAGAAATAATGTGATAGATCAGTTCATGCAGTATTCTTCATGTGTAACATTGGTTTTCCAGATGTTACTATTTCAGTTTTGTACTCAAAATATATGGCACCTCTAATAAAAATATAATGCTTGAGCCATACTTCAGAAATTATATTGTTATAAACCCCATAGAAAGTAGGTTTCCCCCTGTAAGAAGTTTGAATTTCCCTCTTATGTAAAACAGTAGAAACTTTATTTAAGTAGAAACTTAAGCATAGTAGAAACTTTATTTAAGTAGAAACTTAAGCATAGAGCAAGTGTCAGGGCATTCCTTTGCTCCTCTTGCCTGTTTAACCTGACAGTGGCTGTGAGCAAATAAAGAAGGTACCATGGGAAACTCTGCAACCCACTGAAAAAAAATTAAAATAAATCATCATGTGATTCAATTCCAAATCAAAGCAAAAATGTTGCAGTCTGGGAAAGTTTCTTCCACTTCTAATCCATGCGATTTTTTTTCCTTCTGTGATTTGATAGTTTTTGTGTGAAGTTGCTCTGAGGCAGTTGCCTTTGTTTTTTAGTCTCAGAGCTCTCTGAGTTGAAGTCATGCAGTCGTGGCCATTAAGTTCCAGTGTTTTCCCTGTTGCAGCTTTCATTGCTTGTTTCAATATACTGAATTCATATATATGGAATTAATTAGCATGAGGGTATCAACAGTTTAATTCCCCATCCAGCAATTCAGTGCTAGTAGCAATTTAAATCTAGGTAGGAAAAAATCCTGTGTTACTTTGTAGGAAAGGACTTGTACTAGGTGGCAAATACATAATGAGACTGCAGGTTCTGCTGGATAGCAACTGTTCCATTTGTTTGATGTTAAACACAACAGGCCCCTGTTCATGCAACAAAATTAATAGTATTCAACTAAAATCCTCTTAAACCTTGTATCTGTCGAATTCAGTGGTCATTTTGCTGCAGATGGCAGTGATGACAAGAGTAAATCCCTACTTACAAGCACAAGCGACTAATGTTTATGGAAGATTCTATAAAAAGTGTGGGGTTTTTAATATAAATATGGCTAATGAAACAGAAACAATCAAAGTGAAAAGAAACAAATATTCTGAGAGGATCGGTGATCATGAAAATGATAGTACCAAAGTTTCTCACAGTCTCACAGCATCATTTACTGCATTTTTCTGAAATAGAACTGGCCCTTCTAAAACCAGTTAAAAATAAAAGAAAGATTTGCCCTAGATTTTTCTACCAGGGTGTCACTGAATGTTTATGTTATAAGCTGAAAATAGCTTGCTAAGTAGTCAGAATTTAAGAGCAATTTAGATTAAACATTTTCATGCTCATTTGTGCAATGCCTCTGGTCTTTTAGCAGTATAAAAAGATTTTCTTGGCTTCCAACGATGGGATCAGCATGATTTTGACATCCTTAATCTCTCTTTAAGAGCATTAGATTTATTTTTTATTTTTATTTAAAAATCTGAGTGGTAAAAGGTAGAAAGAAGTAATTTTCTAGAAATAGTGCTTTTTAAAAAGTTATGTCAGCAAACACTGGCTAAGAGAAATGACTGAATTCTAAGCTAATGGTGCCAAAGATAGTACAGAGAGTTTACAAGGTCTAAGGATATGATTTTTTATAAAACGGATAGCCTTGAGCTACATTGAGTCAACATATGTATGTGTAAGGAATTCAGCCTCAAGCTAAGAATTCTCATTTCAAGGAAAGACAATTCCAGAAGAAATAGTATTTAGGGATCTGTGGGATGTTAACTCACAACTAAACCCACAATCTACTCAGTTGTAGTATTGCTGGTGCAAGAAAACTGTTACCAGGGTGGGAACTGTTCTTTCAGCTGTGTGACTTTTAGGCCCATGCCTCATATGTTCATTAGTTAATTATTAATATGTATTCCACTGAATAAATTAATGACCCTTTTGGAATTTTAGCAGGAGTTAAAGGTGCCTTCAGTTCCACCATTATGCTATTGGTAGCACTCAGGAGCATGTGAGACTATGCTTTAGTGATGATAAGAGATAAAATCAGGTTATAAAATCTTCAAGCACTGACATTGGTGAGGGGAGAAAGTTACATAGCTATAGTGAAGCAGTTCTGCAAGGTGATCAGGATGCTGCATTAACATTGGCTAATTTGACCAGGATCTGTTTAAATAAAAATTAATACAAGGTCATATGCCCATGAAACAAAGATTGTGCCTCTTTTACGAGATGGTGACTTGGAAATCACTCAAAGAACATCATAAAGGATCTGTTCAATTGAATATGAGCTCCAGTGTGATGTGGTGGCTAATAAAGCAAATGTAATTCCTGTACACAGAGAGCCATCAGTTGTAATTGCCCCCATATATTTCATTTATGAGAGCATTACTGGGATGCTGTGTCCATTTCTGAAGTCTGTATTTTGAGAAGAAAGTTGATAATTTGATAAGAACTTCAAAACTAACAAATGTAAGTATCTGTAAAGTCAAAGTAAAAGAATTCTAATTATTAATCCCAAAGTTAATCCTTGAGGAACTCTAACAATAAAATTATCCTAGCATAATTCATTGGTTTCTCCTTTTTTAGTTTTTAAGATCTTACATTAGAGAGAATAATACAAATTCTACACTTTCATTGCCGTGTGGTAGCTCCACTGAACTCCAGACCAATTAAATCTTCATTTTCCAATTTTAAAAGAAAAAAAACAAATCAAACCTGCTTCATAGAAAGATACATATTTAGCTTGGCATAGAGCTTTAAAATTTTGTCAACTTTTGCCTTTTATCTCATTTTTAATTTGCCTTTATGAGTTTAATTATACTTTCCTTCAAAATGTCTTCTAAAGCCTTTTCAGCTACTAAGGTAAGATTAATGAGCCTGTAATTGCCAAGATCATTTTTATCTGTTTCTTAAATATATACATGGCACTTGCTACTCTGCAGTTATATGCTGTTTTCTTGGTTTTGTTAGATTTTTTAGCAATACTTGTTCTTGGATTTATGTTTTCAGATTTATGTTTTCCAGAGATTGGAGATGATACTGTCCTACTGGAATATTAAACTCTTCGGGTACTATCACATGCTGATATGTTGTACTCTGTACACTCATTGAAGTGAATATCCTTGGAGTGAGTGTATTCTGTACACTCACTGAAATGAGTCCAGAGAGCCACAAAGATGCTCATAGGGCTGGAGCACCTCTCCTATAAAGACAGGCTGAGAGAGTTGGAGTTGTTTAGCCTGGAGAAAAGAAGGCTCTGGGGAGGCCTTACAGCAGCCTTAAAGTACCTAAAGAGGGCCTGAAAGAAAACTGGAGAGGGACTATTTAGAGGGGCTTGTAGTGACAGGACAAGGGGAAATGGCTTTAAATTGAAGGAGGGAAGATTTAAATTAGACTTTATGAAGAAATTATTCCCTGTGAGGGTGGTGAGACACAGGACCAGGTTGCCCAGGGAAGTTGTTGATGCCCCATACCTGGGAAGTGTTCAGGACTGGACTGGATGGGACTTTGAGCAACCTGGTCCAGTGGAGTGTGTTCCCACTCATGGCAGAGGGTTGGAACTGGATGATCTAAAGGTCCCTTCCAACCCAAACTATTCTATGATTCATCTAGTCTATGATAAGTCTATGATTCTTATTACTGACACATACCGGTATCATTCTGATCATTCATATTCAAGAAAGACTAGTGGATGATGCAACAAGAAAGAAAAGCCTTTTTGGCACTTCTGGGCTACTATCTAAAATTAAGTCAGATCCATTTCAACTGTCTGCCAAGTTGAACTGGATCTAGGAAGATTTAAATACCTGTTTGGGCATCTGCAGGAGTGCTTGGCTGCCTGTACTCCTGTTCATGTCACTGGACTGCACAGATAGTGCAGTTTTGAGGGCTGAGAGCAGCAGAGAGGAAATGGTGACTTGTCCCAGCAGGTTGCTGGGACATGATTCTGCTTCCTACGCCATGTCATGTTGTGCCATTCAAGATCATCTTCTGTTTCGTACCTGGCCTCCAGGTGTCACCACCTGGTCAAGTGAATGGTCTCCGATGTGTTCTGTGCCTGGTCTGCAAGCCCCACATGCAAGTCTGACATCATGGTGCATCTCAAATGACACAGGGTACCTACCCTAAAGGAAAAGAAGTACATTTCAGTGAGTAACATTACTGTACATTAGAGCATATGTCTTCGTACTAGGAGATGTCCATCTGTCTGCAGTCTACAGACTTTATGGCTTATGCATCTCTCATCTTTAAAATTCTCCAAAAGTAGTGTATTTGCTTGATGGCAACTATGAGATTGTGACAGCAAAAGTTAGGTTACCTCTTAAGCTTCCCCAGCTATTGATGAACAAAGTCTACCATAGATGCAAGATAAACTGTCTAAAGAGCAAAAAGAAGGGAAGGACAGGGTTAAATGCATTTCCTTATGAAGGAAATGCATTCCTTATGAGAAGGAATTTGTGAAAAGGAAGGCCAGAACAATATATTCAGCATGTTTGTTTTTTTTTTTGGCAGCTATATCCTTTACATATTAGAGACATTAATTAATTTTCACTATTTTTGTTTTCCCAATAATTGTTTAATTCCATAATTGATTCACTGCATATGTACTTATTGACGTGACTGGTTCACTCCATTACTGATTATCTATGTTATTGATTCATAATAGTTTATTTCTCTATATATCTATTTCATACAATACTCGATTCATCATATAATTACTTCACAGCTTAATTGAATCATTGCACTATCGAGCAGTTCCACAGTAATTTGCTTTCAAGGTAATTGATTACTTGTCAGTGTGACCGATCACAACTCACCTGTCATTCTTTACAGTCCACTTTGTATTTCTTCTTTCCTCCTCAAAGGTCCTTTTGTCCTCCTCTTTCTGTGGTTCCCATTAACTCTATGTATCCTTCTTTTCAGTATCTGTGAATTAGTTCTCCATCTCTTTCCCTTTTGGTTAGTTATCTCCTTGAGCATGTGCTTGATATCCTGTTATCCCACTCCAGCTGCTTTCTCTTCAGTCTGACATTTGCTTTTTCCAGCTTCCTGATGGCAGTATAATGCTAGAATCTCAAAAGGAACAGGCAGGGTAATTTCTCAGAGCCTCCAAGTCGTTTTTCCTACCCTCCATCTGGATTTGGTTTTGTTGATCATATTAGCCTCATGAAAAATCTTACTGTATATTAGCTTTAATGCCCCCGAGTCCTATTTTTTCTTACAATCATTTCTTTGCTAGTTTGCTTTATATTCTCAATTCCATTTCTGGTCATACAAGCATCTATCAGTATCTCTTTCATTTGCACTTTGTATTTCAGTGATCATATCCATTTCTGATTTCAAATGCCAAATTTCTACTCACCCTTAAGTCTGCCATTTTGCCGTGATCTGTGTGCCTCTGTATGTTCTCAAATTGCACTGTTTCTCAAATTCAAATAACCTTATGCTTTACCATTTAACTTTTTTTGACTTTTTAAAATTTTTGTGAGAACTGCCATACATTTATTCTGAGCTTGAGCTTTTAAACACTTACTTTGCTGATGCCAATGCTTCATTCTTTAGCTCCTCCTTTTAATTCCCTTTCCTGAAAAATATTTTCTTATGTTCCTTGGGTTTCTTATGTCTATTGTGTAATAGTAAAGAGGTGATTTTGTTTAAGTTTTGTGCATTATGATCACAGTTTGTATTTCAACCAGGAGGACTCCTTGGCACTCAGGATTAGAAATGGTCACTAAAGGTATCCAAAATTTAGGCATGACAGCCCTCCCCTATCTGAGACTATATTTACTAAGAGGATTCTCCCACTAATGTGTATTTTTTTCTCTTGCATCTGAATGATCTTTTTTTACAAACTCAGTCACTGTTGTTATGTTAGGCAGATAACTGAGTACTCCTCAATCTATATTCTTGCTTTTTTAGCCACTCAGTTTCAACCTCTAGAAATCTTGTTCATTAGTGAACTTCATGAGTCTCAAGACTTTCTTGAACATACGTTAACAATTCTTCACAGATGCATCTTGCAGTCCATTTTTATATAACTCATTCTTTGGTATTACCAGTCTCCTGCTGACTACCTTCTTTGAGTTATGGCAGACATGCCTTTTCAGTTAATGTTGTCAATTAGAGCCATGCATTCCATTTCATTCCTTTATCTTTTCGGTGTCTGAGTAGAAACACACTGATTTTTGATCTTGGTCTGCTCAGATGTTTTAATTGGTATTTAAATTGACCTTTAGTTGGTGAGATTGCTCTTCACTGTTTAATCCCTGGATGTTATGAGCTTTTCTTGAAGATGTTTTAATGCCCTCTGCCCTGAAGAATGTGTTGTTCCAAACTTGACTGTTCTGTACCAGCCTGGGTTCCCCCTTAGTTTATATCACTGTTCTCTCATCTAGTATACTTGAATGCAAACAACTTAGTTTCCTTTTTGGTTCAGCTGAAGTTCATTCTTTCCATACCTGCTCTTTATATTCTAGAAAATCCGGAATTCGTAATAATTATAAATCTCCTTCAGTTGCTCAGTTGTGCATTCTGGCCTTCAGAATGTAGGCATCTCAGAAAATGCTGCTGTGATCTCTAGTGTCTTAGATAACAGCTTAAATGTTCCCTCTGTCCTTTTTCTGCTTTAAGAGGTTGTCTATGTTTCTTTGCTTTAATCTCTGGCAGTTAAGTCACAGGCATTATATACCCAACTCTACATTTAGTAGTCTTTTTCTATTATTTGAGATCCCAGCTTCCCAGAGGGGTATACTAGATGCAGGATGACATGAAGCAATCACTTAAGGGAAAAGTCCTATTGATTGGTTTGTTTCCCCCTTTCAGCTAAATGCACTTCTACTTCAAGGTGTTCTCTCATCTCATCAACATAGCGTCTGTGGAGGTTCTGCAGTGTAGTCTTGGGAGCTTTTTACAGACTGAACCAGAGTTAATTCTTTCTTCAAAGCAGTTACTTTCTCTAATAGTTTTAATTTTATTGGAGAAGCTGTCATATGATTGCAAGGATATATCATAATACTAATAGCAAGAAAACTATAGGAAAAATAGTTACTGCATTAAAGAAAAACATAGTATTTCTAGCACTAAAAGCAGATGATCATGAGCAAAGGTACTGAAATGCTCAAGCAACTTTCCCTATGTAAGAAAGTGCAGGTTCAAAACCACTAGAAACACAAAGAATATTTGGAACCATGCTTCCGATTTGGCCACTTCACATTTGTTTGACTTAGTCCAGTTCTGGAAGATAGATCAGTAGATGCATATCTATTAATTTGAAATCTTTTAGGTCAAAGTGAGGCCTTAATGAATGTGAAAGAATGTCGGTCTTTAAGTAAAGTTCTCCTCATGAGCATTTGTTGATGAACTCAGAGGAAGACTGAGTATTAGCAAAAGGAGGGCAGAGAAGTGCAGTGGAGGAATTTATTTTAATTGTGTGTAAAGGCAGATTGCTTCTTTCCAGTTAGAATTTTCTAATTTGTTTTGAGCAAACACCACCACTGGTTTAGCAATGATGAATTTATTTAACACTCTCCATCTAAGTAAAACCCCAAAGGATTTAATACATTTACTAAGAGCTAGATCTAAGTGTAGATAGTTTAAAAACAGAAGTACTTAAGCCAGCATTGAATTTAGTTGCCCATAAGGTGAGCAGTAAAACAAAACAAATAGTAGTTTAGGTGAGTGTGAGTAAACATAGCTGTCTTTGAAAAATGTGCCAGACATCTGTATTTCTTAATCCTGCTGGTTTGGTGTTTCGTATCAATGCTGTAGAAGCCCCGTAATTCTTTCTGGTGAAAAGATCATGTCCATTCTGTACGTCGGTGTTGAATGCTGGTGCGATCAGCCTGTACCCTGGTCTGTGCTCTCGAGCTGTGCACTGTATGAAGTCAGGCTGATCATGAGACAATAACACTGAGGCAAAACAAAGGCTGCACCTTCAAAGCAGTATCACCAGCAAAAGTACCAGTAGTGCAGGTTTGTTGATGAGCATGTACAAACTTCAATTGCTTAAGTCCTCTCATCAATTATTTTGTAACATTCCCACTGTTTTGTTTTGTTTTGTTTTTTGGTTGGTTTTTTTTTAATAGAAATGATGGTCCCATGAGTGAAGCTGTGAACTGGGACCCAGAGGTTCTGTGTTCACACTGAGTTCAGACAGGCTTCCCGAAGGACCTTTTATAACTCATGGAATTTGTCCTATGCTTCCGTTCTTTCTCTGAGACAATGAGTTGGCATTTTATACTATGAGAAAATCATTGTGGTTTCGTGGGAATAAAAACTGCTGATAGCTAAGGGCTATACTGAAAAAGCAGACTATGCCGGAATGAAACAAAGAGGGATGTTATTAGGAAAAATATCACCCTGCACATTTAATTTATTGTTGGAATACTGTCTAGTACTTCTCATCTTATAGTAAAATGCTTACATTAACATTGGAGGTCTTTTCATGAGAAAGTCTGTAGAAAGGTCAGCGAGTGTCCTCAGCTTATTTTGTTGATATACTGGTAATTGAAGCTTACTAGAGGTTTATCTTTCTACTCAACCATATGCTTTATAAGTGGCTTATACTTTATATTGAGTATTTAGAAAGTAGCATCAAATTAATTTAGACATTTTGATTATTAAAGTTGTCTTTTAGGCTTGAGACAATATCTCTCTAAATAGACTGGAGATAGAGACTAATAATATATGTAGCAGATCCAAGCACACGTAGGTTAGCACGTGCATGAGATGCAGTCAGTGAAGTGCCATTAACCCAAACATTGTGGTTTATACATTGCAGCATTAAGATGAATTGAATCCTGTTGCAGTGTTCACAAAGATGATTGCTGTAATGTGTCACATAATCTGAAGATGCCTTTTGTATTTAATTCCCAACATTTTTTCAAATATCACTTCCCAGTATGAAGGATATATATCTGTGGCCAGCCTTAGTGGGTTAATAGGCACGAATGAGACAGGGAAATAGTATGCAGTATTTCAGGAAATGCTTACCAAGGGTAGGATTGATCTCAAAACAGTTTTTCAAATTGAAAAAATTGAGTCACTTTGTTAGAATCATTTATCCTACCAGTTTATCTCCATTGACTACAGATGTAGCCTGGGTGACTGTTGTGTTTGTGGTAGTTTAAATGCATCAAATACTCCCATGGATAAATGATTAAAGTTTTACATGGCTAAAACTAATCAACTACTTAGGACCACATCAGCTGTCACTTTTGCCAATAACCTTTACACTGCTAATACAATTTGCTGTAATTTATACCTAAACCTTTTAGGTGGGCCAAGGTCATCAAAATAGATTCATCACTGTCAAGGTCCATGTAGCTTCAAAGGCTGCAGCTGATATTTCCGACCTGAGGAAGAGCTTCTGTGCCTGCAAGCCTTTCTCTTCTTTATCTGTCTATAGCAGCCTATAGGTATCCTGTCTCCTTAAAACTGTGTCATGATCATGTCTTTAGGCTATCAGCTTACTACAAGTGCATTGCTGCTACAGAAGGCCAACCTATTTGTCTGTGTTCCTTCTATAGCTAGTGGTATGGATGCTTGCAGGTGCTAAACTCTTTTGATCTGAGAGGGAATTTAGAGAACTAATTTAGCTTACATGTGTTACTTTTATATAGGAAAAGTGACAAAAATGCAGTAACAAAATACTGTACATTTTAGTACTAAACTTCTACAGCAATCAAGGATAGTAATTTCCAAGACAATATGAGCATGCATGTTGATTTTTAGCGTTCAAAACATGTCTATAATTTAGAAGCTCATCACAGTTTAACTGTGGTGTCACGCCACTAATTCAAACTACAAAAATATGTAGTGTTTACCTGCAAGACTCATCTCATATATACATATAAATAGTAATCAGGTACATCCTATATATACACACTAGTTACATGAAAATACATATTAGTTTTCTGGTCAGATGTTAGTTATGCTTTTTTTGTTTTTTATTGTATGCATTGTTCATAATCAAAACACTGGTTGGCTATTGGGTAAATTTATATTGTTACATGCATGATAATTTCTAAACCCTACGTTATTTACTGGATAGACCTGATAGACTGCTCCACTGAATAAATAGAAATCTTGGCACAGTCAGCAATTTTGCAAATGCACGTTATTTACATAATCGTTTTCACAGAAGTATATGCACAGTATTTTCAAGATGTGTTTGTGCATAGTGTTAATTAGAAAGGCAATTTATCTTCTAATGGACGCTAAAAGTGATTATGGTCTCCTCAATGTTTTTTTTCTTTCTTTACAGATTGTGACTCAAGAGGTTTCTGGGAGTATTTCTTTTGTCAGTCTAGGTGTAGTGCTAAATGTCCTTGCATGTTGTTTTCTAGGGTGTTAAATCATGTTTCCTCTTCTTTAAAGACCTGTATTACATTAGTTTCAATATGAAAAAACTTTTGATATAAGTATGTTGTGAAAATCTTTGAGAGGGCTGCTCCCCATTCCGCCTCTAATTCTTCCAGTTATTTCTGTGACAAATGTGGATGTTAAATCTCAGACTTCTAGAAAAGTTTCATCTTGAGTTATACCTCACAAAATGCAGATTTATGTAATTCAGCTGTTGATTAATGAAGCTATGATATTTGTAACTAAAATATGATTCTTTGATACTATAATTTTGATGAAGCTCAACAGTATGTAAGCTTTTGGGTTTTATTTTTTCCTTCTCTGTCGTGCAGTCTTTTTTCTGCCTTGCACCATAGTGGTGAAAGTCTACATGAAATGACTGGAAAATCCAGTAACTATTAATTTAATGTGATATATATAGTAAGTTTGAATAGATTTTAGTTTCTATATAAGGGGAAAACAAAAGGAAAAGGAAAAAAAAAAAGGGAAAAAAAAAGGCAGGTGGTGACATTAGCTTGTCACCTGTATTTGCACCTATATTTGGGTCTGAATCGAGAAGAGGTAACTTGCTTCCAGGGTTCTGGTTCTGCCTGGCTTTCACCTTGGCAGCTGAATGTGCTCACTAGTAGGAGTCAGTGAGGAATGAGGCATGAACAAGCAGCCTGCACATTTATGCAGATTGCCTAAGGAAAAACTTGCAGTGATTGCTGTCACCCTGTTGTTATCTGAGAGAATGATCATTCTGAAAGAGATAATTGCTACCCCAACATTTCTGTTAACATAAAGATTGATTCTGCCCTTAGGCATGATTTTGAGGTCTCTGTGGAAGTCCTGAAGCTTTTTCTTTTCCCTTGTAGATACTTGCTTTACTTCTTTCATGCTTGGCATTAGTAAACATATTTCAAAACATAGGAATTAAAATTGTAGACAAAGGTGTTGCTACATACAGTATTTCTCCAGATTGACCTTACTTGGAGCCAGTGTATGGGTATATTTTCAGAGAAAGGCTACAGAAAATAAATACTAGGTGTGGCCTTCAAGCAGGATCTGGTGTTGAAATACTGTTACCGTCACTGTAGGTTATTAGCAGAGGGACATGTATTTTTTAGATGGGAAAGATTCTAGAACAGGAGGGTTTTTTTAGTATGTGGTTGGTTGGTTTTTGTATAATAAAGCTTCAGTTCAACTTCCCAAGGATATACATTAGTCCTTAGATAATCGGAACGCTGGGAATTATTTGTATGTCAGCTGAAGAAAACATCTGTAATCCCTTCTGACAACCTCAGTTATTTAGTATTTTGAAAGTTAATTCTATCCTTCTGATTATAATCATCTTCAGAAATTCCTAGCACAAACCAAATATGGAAGAATTCTGTAGTAGCTTATTATTTATTATATTTAGCTTCTCCACAGTAGAGGCTTTAAGGTTTTATAAAAGAAGCTGGATGTTAGTGCCAGAGGCCAGCAGATAATGACATGACTTATTCCACAACTAGAAGGGGCTATTAGAAAAATTAATTTTTTAGATGTCAAATGCAGTAGATTCGCAGTTAAAATTAACAAAAGGATGGCATGTCATTTCCGCTTTTTGTTTTGCTGTGATTTATTTCTGCAAACAATAGTTGCTTGAAAAAAATGCAGTTACTCCCTGAGTTGTGACAATGATTGAGAGCTGGCTGGGCATCCACCTGCTTGAGTAGGCCTGTTTTGTCACCAAATGCATGCTTCTGTAGTCTACAAACCAAATGTGAGACAGTGGAATTTATTCAAGCGAGAAATACAAATTTACCTCTCGCTGATCAGGATTCCCAACAATTCATCATTTTAATGTATGCTTTGCCTCAGCACAAAAACTTACTTACAGGGCTTTGACTTATTCTGATATGACATGTTGAACAAAGCAACACTACTTGGAGAACAAGTTCTGTTGCAGTCAGCACCACAGTTAACCTCATGAATTCTAATGACTAAAATAATTTACTGAAAATGACCTGTCAGAGTATCACCTATTCAATGAGGATACAGGGGAGAGTGAAATCCGCCTCATGGCACAGCTGCACAATCAAATGAAGGTCACAGGGTCACATTTCAATATTGAGCTTGTCTTAATGTGCGTTCCTTGTAGTCTATGAACTTCTGACTTTGTTTTTAGTATGTTTAGTATATTGATTAGTAAAGGTTTTATTAGTTCACAGCACTGGAAAAGTAAGGCTAGAAATAAGCGCCTCCTGTTTCTTACTTGGCGTTATTAAAAATAATCCTTTAGACACAATTTGTTATTGTTTAACTCCTTCCAGCAGGGAAAGACAAACTAGATCTTCAAAGTTGATTTGGTATGAGTAAAAAAATTGATATTATGTCAAGCATGGGTGAGTATTTATTCCTGTTGGAGCCCAGTACTTTCTGACCATCTTCTTTGAGGTATTTGAGGTGTGGAAGTTTTAGTGATTAATAACAAATTTACTTATCTGAAGTTATATGTTACATGGGATTTTGAGTTAGCAGAGCAATACAACAATACACACAAATCATAATGTCAGGACAAATTATACTTTGTAGTGTATAGCAGTTTTAATATACAGTTGAATCATGATGTGAATGTGCTGCCTCTTAGCAGTCTGTAAAATACGCTCACTGGTGTGACTGGCTGTCCCCAGTGGCCAGGAAGGAATACATGGAGTAAGAAGTCAGCTCAAATCCGTTGCTGTTCAAAATTCTTTTTGTTCATTGTTCTGTAATTTTGTGCTCTGTGTTTGGCAGAGGTGTGTATAAACCACCCTGTGCTGGTCTGGCACATGCAGGAAGACATTTGCTCAGTTTTGATTGATTCAGGGATGAACATTACACAACTGGTTGTTTCACTCGGTTGACATAACCAGTTGATCCAATAAACTGGTTGCAGCTGGCTGTTCCACTCAGCTGATAAAGCCATTTATCTAGATGAAAGCCACCCTCTGGGGCTCTTCGTATAGCACAAAGTTCAGTTCTTTTTGCAGCAGCTGTCACCACTCACTCCCTACATCCTTCCATGAGCCTTAGGGGACTGCATTGCCCTTGGCCATCCCTTCTGAGCCTTCCTTCTTCTATTGTAGGGGTTCAGTGATCACCGTCGCTCAAAATGGTACACAAATAAAATTTAATATCTGTCTACCACCTTAGGGAATTCTTAGTGGCACCTTTGCAAGAAATCTTCTCTTCTACAAGTAAGTCAGGCTGAATCCCTGGTGCTGCTGATGGTTGTCTGCACACAAGAACACAGTGGTGTCTCATGCAGTGAATTGCAGTGCTTGTTTGCTATACTAAAAACTCTTCAGGCAAGCTGGTCCTAAATATCAGGATGACAGCAATCACTGTGGATACCGATGTTGAGTGCAAGACAGATCAGACAAAAAAGAGATAGTAATTTTTTTCTGAGTAAATATTACATTGAAGAAAATAATAGATTAATAATATCATAATAATCAAATAAAAAGCCACACAGCTGTCATTTAGAAGCTTAATTCAGGTCAGTCTGCCAACTTATTTTGTTAGAAGGTTTTTCTGCAGCATTCATTAAATCAGTGAGAAGGTTCCTGTTTTCTGTGTATCTAAAAACGGGTACAGAACTTATTCAAGATACAGTACAGTCAGGTGTATATTTCCACTTGTTTGATTTTATTATTTGATTCATGCATATTTGGACTAACAAATGCTTTGTGAAGTAGTATAGATTAATTCAGATTTTCATCCTAGTTTCATCTCAGTTTTGGTTGACAGTAAAAGAAAAAAGTAGCATGTTTTGATATTTTTTCTGGTAACTTACTTGCTTATTTATTGGAGCGGAACCTTGAAAAGGTTTTTCTGTATCACAGGTTAATATTACAGATACTCAGACAACAGTTAAGCATGAACTGTTTGAAGTTTTGTTTCAATGAATGACGAAATTCACCAGTGAGCTGGAGTGTATCCTGTCTGAAAAACTCAATGGACTGATGAATAGAGCTCCTGAACAGTCCTGAAATCTGTGTTTTCTCACATCTTTGAGTAATGTCCTACCTGAACACCAAAAAGCAGATCTTCCACCATTTTCAAAAACAATTCTTAAGTCTATCATTCTACTTTCACTGCTTTGCATTTATAAACAGCAGCAGGAGAGAAGCAAAGTACTCCAAGTGCAACAAAACTGGGAAATGCACTTACGCTAGACCATTTTTAGGTTTCAGAATGCTAATTGTTTTGACAGTTACATAATATGTTTTCAGTCTGTATATTAAATATTATTCTATTACTTGGACTATTTACTGTATATATATTACTATACCCGACATTCATATGAATGACAGTAATATTCTGTATGGTTTTATATCCCGAGTATTTTTTTAACAAGTACCTAAAGAAATATATATCCTTATCAAAGCCACAATATAATAAAATCTGATTTAATATGCTGATATTTTCCTGAAAACATATAAGCACGTAGTTGGTCACAGACTTGGGAAAAGATAAATGTTAGAAAATTATATCAAAAGTTCCCAGAAGGGATAATTTTTAGTAACTTAATGCGCTAACAATCCTTTTTTTAAAAAAGTTGAGATTTCATGCTTGTAAATATTTATGATCTGTGAGCCAAATATTTATTTGATAGATTCTAAAATATTCAAAATTCTGTACTCTCAACCAGATGGCAATAATATACCCGCAGCATTTGATACTTCTAAAACCTGTTTTAGGGGTATGTTAGTGGAACACACTTTTATACTGAACACAAAAATATTCATTTATTTTAATTAATCTGTATTCATTCTTTGGTTGACTTCGAATGAAAACATTCTGTTCTACTATTATATATATATGATGATGGCTTGACTTCGCGAACGAAGATTTTGGGAAGGGCTTTACCCACGCTTACTACAAGCGCACTGATGACT
>JANHGB010014155.1:0-23286 GCA_026283785.1 Coracopsis vasa | reverse complement strand
TGGCAGTGTTCAAGGCCAGGTTGGATGGGGCTTGGAGCAACCTGCTCTAGTGGAAGGTGTCCCTGCCTGTGGCAGGGAGTTGGAACTGGATTATCATTTAGGTTCCTTCCAACTCAAACCATTCTATAATTACATATTCATACAAAAAGAAAGGTTTTATACAACATTTACTACACTTCATACAACATTTCTTGGTTTTGTGATAGACACCGTCATCTTATTTCAAATTTAATTCTATTCTTTCATACACTCAACAAATTCATCTTCTGAGTGTTCTTTAAATGAATGCAACTAAAGAGTTGGGATTCAAAAGGTGTTAGTATGGAAACATTTCATATGGAAACATTAAACAAATTTTATCTGTGCTCTGTCCAAAGAAGTCTACAGGATGAACAGGAGTCTTACCAGGTCCTAGAAACCCAGGGGTTTCTGTTGTAGGTATTGGAAGCTCTTCAAGAATACTCTGCACCTTCTTTTCCAAAGTTGGGAGTCCCGTGAAGTCCTGCACCACAAGCACGCGCTCAGGATCATTGGTAATGACCTGCAGCTGGTTCCTGTCCACATTCCTGGCTCCGACACCCAGAGGTTTGATGCTTGTTGATGTGATCACATTAGCAGGCCTGTTCACATCATCCTGGGACCGGTCTCCAAGGATGAGAATAAGGTGCTGGGGCACTCCATCTTCTATCCTGCTCCCTGCAGACTTGATGAAGTAGTTCTTCACCACGTAGTCTAGGGCTTTTCCAGCATTCAGAGGGGACCCCCCTCTAAGCCTCAAGCGGCGGATGGCTTGCAGGACAGCGTTTTTGGACTTGTGGGTCTTCAGGTAGAATTCCGGGAAGACAGTATTGCTGAACTGCACCACACCAATCCGCACTTTGTTTGGCCCCACGTCCAGCTGCTGAACAATTCTGCTGATAAAATCCCGAATGTGAGCCAGCCCATCGGACCTGACGCTGTCAGAGGTGTCAATGAGGAAGACTATGTCCTTTTCATCACCAGAAATATCTGCAGAAATAAAGCAAGAAGAGAAGAAATTATGTGTCAAGTCCTTGCTTAAGCTGTGCTGAAGGATTTTTGTGCTATATCTGTTGTGTGATGTAAAACTGCAAAGCATATTTTAGCCAACTTTAGGCATGGTGCTTTGAGGAGCCTCTCCAAAAGAGCTTGTGTGCAAGTGTGTATTAACAGTCTGCCTCATACTCAAATCATGCATTTCTCAGAGCCTTATCTGGTTTGTTCATTAACACGCTTCTCTGGATTTGTCAGTGTTTCCAGCTTCATTTTGCCCCAGATTTATTTCTCTTTCCTGGATAGCTGCTAAATGGGAAGAAACAGTTGTACATATTGTGGTATTTGACTTAAATCAAAATAAGTAACGTACTTAGGCACCTGACTTGAAAATCACAAGTTATAATGTATTTACGTACTTGGGTCAAATTTCTACGTATCTGACAGTTTCCCTCTAAAACTGTACCTGTGCTGCACTTCTGCTTTTAACTGAGGAAAACCTTGGTTTATAGAGAAGGCATGAAAAGTTATTTACACATTTGGGCAACATTTACTTGAACAGCAACACAGAAGCAGCTGGTATTGATGGAGCCTTACCTACAGAGGGTGGCACATCTCCCAGCAGCCGTCTGATTTGATCCCCAGTCAGGGTTTCAATAGGAGTCAGCAGCTTCTGCTCGAGGCTGGGCAGTTCCTGGAAGCTGGAGACTTGGAATACATAATCAGGACTAAGGGAAATCTGTACCATCTCCTCAGGATCCACATTCTTGGCTACCACCATAGGTGCCACCCCCACTTGTTTCACTTGGAGTGATGGGTACTCCAAGTCATCGTCTGACTTGCGGGAGGAGAGGATGACCAAAAACTGAGGGACGCCCTCCTCTATGCGGCTCCCGGAGGGCCGCGTGAAGATGGTCTTTGCCACAAACTCAAGGGCCTCCCCTACGTTCACCTGCTGGCCACCCTGCGGCCGCAGCTGCCGCACAGCGCTCTGCACCTCATCCTTGGTGGAATGCGCATTGAGCAGGAACTCCACATGCGGATGCTCACTGAACTGGACGACCGAAATCCTGGTAGTGTCAAAGCCCACATCCAGGTTGTTCACTATCCTTTCAATGAGGTCACGGACGAGGTAGAACTCCTGGGCAGCATAGCGGGAACCATCAACCATGAACACGACGTCCCTCTTCACACCCGCTGCAGGAAGGAAGGCAGTGATCAGACGATGCATCTCACACTGTTTATGGAGAACAGCTAAGCTCATTATCTACGTCACTGGCCCATGTCTTTGGCCATGGGGAGGATGCTCATTGTTTCATTGCTTGTGATAGCTCCTGTGGCTCTCAGCAGGCGGGAGATATCACAGAGACAGGATCAGTTTGCTAGGCATATCCACAATAAGTGCAAGAACAGCAACTTCCAGAGCAAAGGAAGCAAGAGGGAGCAGGGGAAGCCTGCAACAATAATTCCTTCTGGCATCTCCACACAAGGAAATGTAGCCTGGTGACATTCCTTACTCAGAGCAGGTTTCTAGGCAGCCTGGGGCTGTTTTACACTTTGTACCACCCCTCTATCTTTGGCTTTGTCCTCTAAGAAAGCTTCTATCCTATTATTCTCTCAGCTTCTGCCTTTCCAGGGTAAGTTTTTGCTTCCTAATACCATGCTTTCTGCAGTGATAATGCAGGACAGAGCCTCAATTATTGCTGAATACCACACTGATAAATGGGGATGGAGGAAAGCAGTCTGGCTCTGAAGGGAAGGTACTGAGAGATGGGCTTCAAACGAACTGATCTGGCATGCGTACCCTTCACCCCAGGCATAAGCTGGCTGGATTTCATTCTGAGCAAGATCAGAAATGGAAGATCTGATCCTTCTCTTGATGCCTCATTCCAGCTTCCGTTCCCCCAGTAAATGAGTGTGACAAATGTAACACACATTAGCAGGTCTTACATTTAGCAGGAAGCTGACCTTGATTTATAGTGGTGTGAAGACGTCTCTGTAGCATCTAAATGACGCATTTTCCATTCCACAAGGAATAGCATGGACTTAAAATCCATCACAACTTAAAATAAGAACAAGATATTAGCATTTATTTTGTGGGTCTTCCATGCGGATACAACAAGGATGACCTTGAGGAACTGGGCTTAAAGGTGGCTCAGCTTAGTTACACAGCTCCTCCCAATCCTAAAGTGCATCAACAGTGAGACCAAGATGGACTTGGGATCTTAGCTGGGACCACTTGCTTTTCTCAGTTTGTGTTGCAACCATGATGTTATTAAACATCATATTTTGCCGTTGGCTCTTGGTGCAGACACAAACATCTTCTCACCTGGGCTGGGTGATGTAAAAACCAAATCAGGAGCAAGTGACTCTATCTCTTTCTTAGTCAGACGGATGACTCTGTTGGAGACGACCTGCTGCACCGTATCCAGCTGGCTGAAGTCAGGCACAGAAATGGCAAAATCTGGGAGGAAGGAAATGGTCTGCAGCTCTGTGATGTCAGCATTTCCAATCCCAATGCCGAAGGGCACGGTGCCACTTGTCTTCAGGACCACTGAGGGCCTCCTTACATCATCCTGGGACCGGTCAGCAGTCAGCAGAATCAGGAACTGTGGGACGCCTTCCGCTATCCTGCTGCCACTTGACACAGTGAACACATTCCTGATGAGATAGTCAAGGGCTGCTCCAGTGTTCAGAGGAGATCCTCCCATAATCTTCAGCTCCTGGATGGCACTGATGAGATCTGCTTTGTCTTCATGGGTGTCGAGTAAGAACTCGGGTTGCACAGCACTGCTGTACTGTGCAACGGCGACACGGACCTTGTCACGACCGATATCCAGGCTTTCAACAACTCTTTGGACAAAGGTCTTCAGTAGAGGGAAACCTCTTCTGACACCATCTGAGCCATCGATTAGAAACACCACATCCTTCTTCTCACCTCTCTCAACTACTGTTTGAGACAAGTAAGGGAACGGGGAAATAAGTAAGATTCTCTTTTGCAGTGATTATTATTCTCCACATACATTGAACTGAAGAAGTACAAAAGCTCAGGGAGGGGAAACTGAGGAGTCAGGATGTATGGTTCGGTTCCTTTGCCATCAGATGCAATCCCTGGTGAAGAGGCAGATGGGTGGAAGTCAGTGGAAAATGCTGCGCAACACGTGCCATGCCTTATCCACTGAGTCATAGAATCATAGAGCCATAGGAAATAGGGTGCCAAGGGACTCTTGATGCCATCTCCTACTTGAGGCTGGGAAGAAGCTGGCTGCTCCCAAGGGGCCTGTGAATCTGGTATATATGGCTTTGCAATATGCAACAGGAGTCTGAGGCATTGCATACTGCAGAGAGGGTGCTTGCAGGGAGGCAGTGAGAGATGGGGAGCTTCCCCGAGGCATCATTGAACTTAGAAATAAATAATCCTACGCTCATGCGAAATAAAAACTTGCTGGAAGAGACACCCAAGTGAAAACTGTGAAATCTTTCCTAAAATGCCAAACACTGGAGATTTATTTTTTTTTAACCAATTTTTTATATCTTTACTAACTTCAAGCACAAAAAAAGGATGAATTCTGACCAAACATTCTTTTTTAAAAACAACACAAACAAGACTGAAACGCCAAAGATTAGAGAACTGTTGACACATTCTGCTATTAACAGAATTGTAAAGCTTTGGCTCAGTCAAGCAGAAAACATCACTGTCTCTCAAACAGCAACTGATGGATGGTATCTCCAAAAGTGACATTGGCTTGTTTATAGCAGGGTCAAGTGGGACAAGCAGGAGCGCAATCTGTCCCTCTGAAGAAAATCTTATGAATAATGGACTTAACAAAGGCAGTTGAAGACTTAATGCAAACTTCAGATCAAGTTTATTATTTAAGAGGAATGTTGGAAACTTGGTGGGCTAACGCATAGGACTGCAATGATAATATAGCTTGCGTTGAGCCATACAGATAGGAAGAGGGAACAGACGTTGCCTGGTGCATCCCGGTGTCAGACATTTTTTCTAAGCGTCAGGAGCAGTGGAAAAGACTCCTATCAGAAGTGTCTGATAGCAGATAAAGAAGAAAAAATATGGGTACTCTTATAAGGTGTCTATCATTTAGCCAGAAATATTAGAAGTAGGTGGATGCAGCTATTTGTGAGCAAATGGCACAGTTATTCACAGTACTTGGTGGTCAGAGGGATTCAAAATGATCTTGACAAGACAGAAGTGGTTTGAAAAGGAGGGAGCAGCTCCAGAGCACTAGTCACACTAGTTTATGTTGAGGCAGAAGCTGCACAAATATGGGAAGGGCAATGACTCCACAAGGAAAGGATAGGATAAGAGAAGACCAGTGGATACCATTATTACACTCTGGTCATTTGGAGCAGGCTGATGTTGGAAAGACAAGGGTGAAAAGGTATAAAAGACCTACAAGACCTACAAGGAAGGACTGAATGAGCTGGGTATACAGCTGGCAACAGGAGGACCAAAAAGAGATGTAAGTGGCAAGCTTAAAGTAAATGAGAGGCTGTCACACAAAACATGGGAATGAGCTGACTTCTGTATCCTTTCTGAGCTGAAGGAGATGTAAAAGGCTTAAACTATGACTAGGAAGGCAGAGGTCTGACATTAAGAAAAAGTATCTACTGATACAGATAAAAGCAATCTAACAGATTGATTATAGAGGCTGAGAAATCTCCACTGGATGGTTTTCAGGACAGATTAGACCAATGTCAACTGGTTCTGGACAAGAAGATCCTTTTGGGGACAAGAGTATGTAGCAGATGGCACCCTGAAATCCCTTCCAGCCCTATATCTTGTTTATGTTTCTATGATTCTAAGTCCATCTGCCTAGGACTTGTATAGAGAGATGACATGGATGTTATTACACACGTCTTTTTCTCCACCTGCTGTTGGGAGATAGGTTAATACCCAAGGTAGGGCTGCCTTAGGAAATCACACAGCTGGACCTGCATCATTTCCAGTACCACAATGAGAATTTATAATTGTGGCTGTGTGATTCTTTTTATGATTTCTTTTTTCTTCAATTAATCCACACTCATCTATGAAGGCTGACGGTAACTAAGCCAAGAGCATCTGATTTACTGGTGCATAGGTACAAAATGTAGAAACTGCTGTCATATCCTGTAAGAAATACTGGAGCGGAAGCGAATCCAGTGTGTGCAGTGCTCCTTGCTCCTTACCACTCCTCCAGAAAAGGGAGGGTGGAAACAGAAATTGAGACAAGCCTTTTTTGGCTTCTTCTAGCCCTTGCCCAGCGCTGCACATGAACTTATGTGAGATCTCTGGGGCAATGACTCTACGGTATTTCAGGTTTCTACCATGTTTTATACACCCATAACAGCACCAACTGCAGCTCTTGCAGTTGAACAAAGGTTTGTTCCTTGCTCATCTTTAAAATTCAGTTCGGACCTTCTTTTCTGGATCAGGGTCTGAGCAGAGGAGCAGTTTCTACGCAATGGTTTTAAACATCACCAGACCCAATTGTCCCAGTTACCAAATTGAGGGGGTCATATAAGTGGTTTCTTTCAGCCTTTTGGAAACCCTTGTACCTGTTGGCTGAAGCTGTATAGTTTTCAAGAGGTTGACTATGTCTGGCTGAAGCTCTGAAATCCGAGGGAGGGAGTCGACGTTCAGGATGAACTGTGGGGCATACACGATCCTTTCCAGCTCTACTGGGTCAGCATTTTTGGCTTTAATAACAAAGGTCACAACTCCTGCTTGCTTCAGAGCATCTGACGGTTGCTCCACATCATCGGTTGATCTCCCAGCAGCAAGGAGGACCAAAAACTGAGGAACTCCTTCCTCAATCCTGCTTCCAGCTTCCTTCACGAACAGCCTTCTTATAGCCTCATCCAGTGCAACTCCAATGTTCAGTTGCTTCCCAGTTTTTATCCTCATTCTTTTCACTTTGAGAAGCATGTCTTGCTTAGATGGGAGTTCAGCAAAGTCAAATTCAACTTGGATGGTGTCACTGAACTGAGCTACAGCTACTCGTGTGGCATCAGGACCCACGTTCAGGTCAGAAATGACTTTGTGTACAAAGTCCCGGACAGCAGGAAAGCTACCCAAGAGGTTGGCTGAGCCATCAATCAGGAATAAAATATCTTTCTTGCTTTCTAGAATAAATTCACAAATGAAAAGAGGGGAAAAACAGAGATGAGGGCATTTTTCTTCTCAAACATCATCCTAGAAACTTCTCTGCAAATTAGCTGGGTTTCAATATGCAAAGTGAGTGATTTTCATATACCGAAGTATTCAACAGCTACAACACTAAACAGCACCTTTGACTTATTTATCTGAGGAAGAAGGGGAAGCAAGAACACCACTACCCTAGGACTCAATAAACTCAGGCACCAGATAGTCATATGATACATCGTATTGCATCATTATCATTCATGTCATAAATTGGCTGTTTCAGATTAGGCCAGTAATGTTGATATAGTCTAGCAAAATGCTGGTAATAGAGCCATGAGGTACAACAGCAGTGGAGGGTTGTGGGGTTTCTGTCTATTTAAAGGCTTAGTAGATAACAGATATTAGTTCATACATACATACACACACAAAGCATATTCTGTATTCTCTAAAAATACTTCTAGTTGCATCACAAGGAGCATCCAAATCCATAGGCTAGTTATGACTTTGGGAGGAGGAAAAGCCTTTTACCTGTTTCCATTTGGTGCCCTTTTAATGTCATTGAATATCCAAGGGAAAACCAAGCATCTCATATCTGTGTGCTTAACATCTTTCATATTAATCTTAATGGTGTCCTTTCTATACTAAACAATCCTGGTTGTTCTTAAGTCTTGATAGTCAAAATAAGGGAAATAGCGAGCAAATACCTGTTTAAAAATGGTTGTATTTTCCAACAGCTTTGCGGTTTAATGTTGGAGGATAACTTTGAATATCTGGAGTCAAATTTGGCCTCTGTGACAGCCTGATAACAGCACTTTGACAAAGTGGCTCTGAGGAAGGATTCAGCCACCTTTACCTGGCTAGACCTCTGCTCCTCTGTGCTCTTTGGCACAACTTTAACCTTTCCACACCACTCTTTGTGGCCAAAAGTGTATGTTTCCATCACCTGAGTTAGTGCCAAAGATGCATTTACAGGTTGTGACATTATTATGGTGACAGAAAGGGACCACCTGAGTGACTGGTGGGTGTAGACTCGCTTTAATCCTGACCTGTCAAAAGGCTTAAAATTGTGCTGACTTTGAAGTGTGTCAGAAATTAAGAGCTGACAGTTTAACCATCAATACATAGCCAAGCTATGTACTGATACACAGCCTTAACTGCTTTGATGACTCAGAGCCTGGGACAGATATGAAGGTGTACATTGGGAACAAACTGTCAAGAGAAACAAGATTAACTTAATGCAGTCAGCATGCAGGAAGATAGGTATTACCTGTTGGGGTGAGTGGAACCTCTTCCACACCTCCACTAACATATGTTGTTATAGGCTTATTTAACTCCTGGGGTAAAGCTGTCAGAGCACTGAAATCATCCATAAAATATACCATTCTTGGATTAAAGGCAATCTGTTCAAGCTCTGCCTTATCCGCACTCCTAACTCCAACAGCAAAAGTCATCACTCCGGCCCGAGCTAATGCATTGGAAACTTGCAGGAAGGGATCGGCAGACCTCCCTGCCGTCACCAGGACTAGGACCTGTGGCACTTGTTCATTTATTCTGCTCCCACCAGCTTCCGTGAAGTGATTCGAAAGCACAAAGTTCAGTGCAGAGCCAGTGTTCAGCACTGACCCCCCCTTGGGCCTCAGCTGCCCCATACGTTGAATTATGTCTGATTTGGTTTGGTACGAATATAGAAAGAACTCTGTTTTAGGAGTGTCACTAAATTGCACTAAGCCAACTCGGATTTTGTCACTGCCGACATCAAGGTAGTTAACTAGGGTGGCAACAAAGTCACGCACAAAGGGGAAGTTGGCATTTCCGACGTTGAGTGATCCATCCAAAAGAAAGATGATATCCCTTTTGGTTACTTGAACTGCAGTAGAGCACAGAAAATAACATGAGACATCACAGAAAACAAACATGGATTATTTTTTGTCATGTGTGCATACAGCGTATGCTGTACACGCATGTAAACATGGTTAGGAGGAAGGACGAGAAAAAGAGATGGGAAAGAGTGTGATCAGCACAGAGGTAACAAGGACCTTGCTGGAAATGACACTATTGGGCAGGGGAAGTTTCTGACGTGTACTGAAGTCTTTTAAATGTTGGGTTTATCAGTGGGGCTTAGCCTCTGCCACGGCAGATCTTTTCAATGGCTGCCAGTACCAGAACTGCATGCTCTGCCCCAGACCCTTAGCCATCAAAAGGCAGCTTCATTGATTTTGGTGGAGCAATACTGAATTACACCTATAAACATCTTGCTTATTGCAAGTCAACACACAATTACTTGGGGTTTTCTAATGAAGCTTTAGGAAATGCTTCTGCTTTTGCCATTTTAAGTGGGGTTTGACAACCAGTACTATCACCCCCTTAGTGATAGCAATCCCCCATTCCATGGAGATGCTCCCATGCATCCCCATGTAGAGAACCATGTACTGCCTTGCAGTGACTTCCATGGTCATGCTATGCAGCCAACTCCACTTGTATGGGGAAACACTTTTGCCAAGTAACCGTTTTGGTTGGTGTTTTGAGTGGGTATTAAAAATGCCTTTTACTGATAGGCTTAGGAAAGTTGGTCCAAACCAGACTACAACAGCTGCTTGAGCCACCTGCTCGTTTGATGGCTACATATACTGCAGCAAACTGCATGTTGATGTCTGCAGTTACGGACATACATTTTGTGGGCTGTTGAAGGGGGAGAAATTTCCCACTTTTGGCCATAACCGGCCAGTTCTTAGCTCCTTTTTTAAAGTTAAATCCTTCCTGGGCTGTCTCCCAGAAAAGTGTGATTCAAGGCCCAGGGTGAGACAATATCTAGTTGAAACAAAGCAGACTGGCCGGTGTCAAAATCAATGTTACTAATCATAGCCATTCTATGGAGTAGGATATAATTACTTGCTTATGGTGTATGTGAATAGCTGTGAGTACAATAGAGCAAAAGGACTGGAAAAAGAGAGAAGCTGCATGAATAAGTTTTACAGAATAAGAAAGTCTGGGAACACTTTAAATTTCCATTGAAGATTAGAATGCCAGGTTTGTGTATAGCCATGCAAAACTGCATTAGCAGGAAACATGTTCTGAACAAAAAAGCTTATTAAATGATAAGCACTGTGATATTCACCTTAATTAAGGACAAGTATTGGCAAACTGATTTTAAAACGTCTGGTCTGCTCCTCATGTACAATGGCCATTAGGTTTCGTTCCTTAAGGACCCTTTCAAAAGCTGTTTCTTTTGCACCATGGTTTACAATTGAAATTACTTGGAGAAACTAAAAAAATGATGGACATGGTTCAACACCCATTTAAACCAATGGGGACCTCACTCCTGAAATCACCAGGAGCTGGAGAAAGTCCTGGTTTTCAATGTTCATACGCCATAAGACAAAAATGCAAGGTTCAAATATGATTTAGCATTAGTTCAACCTCAAGCATCCCTGTTAAGAAGAAATCCTGAGAAATCTGCTATATCTGTATTCAGCTACACCACATCTGGAGATGTAGCGGAAACTGCCTGAAAAGACATGACTAGCAACTGGATTGCTTCCACATGACTGATGTCAATGGCAACACCAAGTAAAAAGGATCCACTGGCTTCACAGGGCTTTGGATCACCTTCTAAACAGATTAAATGAAAACCAGTACTGCTATAGTCTCATACATCTCTTAGGGCTTGAGCTGACTAAATGACAAGAGAATTGTAAATATGTTCTGAAAGGGTGAGTTGCAGCCGGTGTTAGGCCACATTTCTTGAACATCTCCAGGAACAAACTTGCTTATTTTCTTGGCACTCATAAGAAACTTCTACATTTTCTCAAGCAAATCTCCCCCAGAAATGATTCTCAAATAGGGGGAGATATTTTAACATTCACAGTGTGTCCTGCTCATAGATTACACAAACCCTCAGCGAGAGAAAAAGCCTCCACTGTATGATTTCAGTACATGACTAGTAAAGCACATCTTTAACGTCCAGGCCTTTAAATGTTGGTGACAAATATGGGATGGGACAACAATCTCAAAGAAGGAATGCCAAAGCAGTAACAACCACCACGCTACCAAATCCACTGATCTGTTCCTGCTCATTTTGCAAATCAAAGAGACAACATTTAGTTATGCTGAAATATGTGCTTGATGCTTTTCCCCCTTATGTCCACATGTCCTAGAATAAGGGTTGACAAACATAAACTGTATGTCTTTAGTTAGAAACAGGTCATTAATTACCTGATGGCGGTTCTTGGATAATCAGTCCTCCAGAGAGTGTCCTGATAGGTGACAGCACTTCAGGAAGAATGGCTTGCATGAACTGGACACGGAAATCATTCGGATTGAACACAAAATCTCTCTCATGGGCAATCTCTTGAAGTTCTGCCAGGTCGGCATTTCTTGACCCAATGGCAAGGATCACTATCCGGTTCCTTTTCATCTCTGCTGCGGCTTGGTCAACAGCGTCCATGGACTTACCGCCAGTGATGAGTACCAGCATGGGGAGCACCCCTTCCTCCATCCTGCACCCAGCAGCACTGGTGAAGAAGTTGTTCCTCACAAAGTCCAGGGCCGAGCCAGTGTTCAGTGCCGTACCACCCATGAGCTTCATTCTCTTGACATTAGCCATCACATCCTTTCTGCTCTGATGGGTGTTAAAATAGAACTCTGGTTTCACAGTGTCTGCGTACTGTGCCACGGCGACTTGGATCAGGTCAGGTCCAACCTCCAGCCTTTGGACTATTTTGGCAACGAAATCACGAATTGCATTAAAGGGGGCAGTCCCCAAAGCAGTTGAGCCATCTATCAGGAAGACTATATCCTTCTTGTTCACTTCAATAACTGCAAGTAATGCATGAACATAAAGTTAGCTGAAACCTTCACCACACAGCAGATCAGTTCTAAGTCAACAATGCAGCAACATTTAGGACTTCTTGTCTGTCTGAAGTACTGTTACTCTCAACAAGTTTTAAAGTCTCTTACTTTCAAAACAGAATTATTGTCTGAGTTCTAGCAGAGTTCACAAGAAATAGGAATGTTTTCCCTATCCAAAACACAGAAGAGTTTAAGAGTTGCAAGAATCACGTTGTTTATAAAACAATATTAAAATGCACATATATGTCAAAACAGGAAAGAAAGGCAAAGAGGAAAAATCTTGGTGCTCAGCTGGCACATGAGTTAAAATAAGCAGGTGATGCTTCCTCTATCTGCAGTGGAGCCATCACAATCATGCCAGAGCGTGGTTTGGTTTCACAAGGATTAGGTTCCCAAAAGCAATGACACGAGAACAGTCTCCACTTACTCAACATACCTGGACTTTGAGTCTTCACATGCTACATCTTATTCCTTATCTAACAAAACCGAGTTATGATTTTTCTTGGCACAGCTAGCCCAGCCATGGAAGAGCTGAATCATATTCTTGTTGCCATGTCTTTAACAAAACAGGTCCCCTACGTTGTAATCTCTGAAACTTTATTACTGACTATGTCAAAGGAAACAGAACAAGCACAGTTAGCTTTCCAGTTCCCGGGCTAAGTTTGAAGGAAGATAGTCAGCAAAGAAAAAAAGCCCTGTTGTGCAGCATTGGAACCAAAGCACCATCATATTTAATACAGCAAACCTACACACAAAAACCCCAGTAAACATTAGCAAGACCGATACCACTGTGATAAAAGCATTATACATCATTTTCATGGGAGATAATCTGGATATCATCTTTTATGCAGTCATACTCACATCATCACCTTCCTGATTTCATACCATTTAAGTGAAAAAGAAAACCTTGTGTTGCTTCCAAGTTATGCTGGAACATTATGGATCATTGCATTATGTTGGGCTTGGGGTTTCCTTAAATTGCCAAACCACCTAAGAGCGCCTGAGATGGGGTCAGTATTCAAGGTGGCAGGTCCATCACCTCCCAGGCTCACCACTATGCTCAGTGCACAGCCTGGGGGTAGAGGAGACCTGGAATCTGTGGGATCTCAAACCCCTCAAGGCAAGTGGAAGCAAACACTCATGTATGGCCTGGATGGCAAAGGGCAACCCCCCCAGCCCATCAGTGCTCTTCTGAATGGAGGTTATTTACTTTGGAGTTGAACAAAATCCAAAGCTTTGGCTGCAGTCCTTCCTGGCTGGACACCAGCTGGCTATGGAAAGCAGTGTTCCCAAAGGCTCATCTCCATCAGGTTTCTCATTAGGAGTAAGTGCCATGAGACTGGGCTACCCCAAGGAGTGATTTAGATCTGAAGATAACATCCATGACTCAGCTGCCTCTCTGTCCTCACTCCCCAAGATACGTGCCTCCAACACCAATGCAATCCTTTGCACAAGCCTCTCGCAGAGTCTTGCTGGAAGTTGTTTGAATAAGGACTGACTGTCAAAATGTGAAGATAGAATAGCTCACCATGCTGCTGTCAGACACAAAGTGATGAGAACCTGCACAAAGCGAATGTGGTGGTACCCTCCCCAAGATACAGCCTCACGTGAGCTGCCAGTGGCTTGCAGTTGGCTGCCCAGGTTGTCAAAACAGAGCTACTCACAAAGCCACAAGGATTTGTTTAAACAACCCCTTTCCCAGAAACATTATATGCACCACTCATTCTCCCAGCTGTTTTTTTCACCAGTTGCTCCAAGGAGAGGGCTGAAAACAGGAAACTTGCCAAATTGATAACAAAGGCTGAAATCTCTGCTTTGTATCACCCAGGAGAGATGCTCAAAGTACTTAGCTTCTCAGCAGCTAGATACCCAAAAATGGAGAACCTGAAAGCTTTTGACTTTATATAGAAGTTTGTGGGAAATATGAAAGGGGTTTGCAAAGATGAGGGAGCAGGGAAGGAATAGCTCCCTCCACTCCTCATTTCTCTTGCAGCTCTGAAAGCCTGCAGTATGTTTTATTAAAGGAAAGGAATGCAAGAACCGAAACCAAAACCCACAGGAGGAAAGAAACCAAGCTGTTAATTTCAATGGACACCATTAAAGCAAAAGTATTTAAGCAATCCTATACACATTTCATAGGATTGAGCCCAGTAAAGTTGATGGCAAGTCTCCCAGGACTTTCAAAGGATTTGGGATCAAAGCATTATGTCTTTGACTCTAAAGGCTGGGAATGTTGGAGGGTGTCAGCACTGAACCCAGCCCTGCGTAGTTCCCTCCTTATTGCAATCTCAGCTATCTTTGGTGAAGCATCTCTCATAATTTAATTGTCCGGGATCCCCAGTAGTTAAAGGAGAGGGGAGAAGAGAGGCAGTAAGGCAATTTGAGGTGTCTATTCGTTTCAGGAGAGCTAGTGTTCAGCCAACACTAACGTGAGAGCTAACCGGAGGGCTAATGTAAGGTGGGGTGACTTTGATATTTCACAAGGAACGCTTGGCACCTCAGTGGGTTTGGCATCCCTTTTGGGCTGCAATGTGTCACACACCAGTGCTTTACACTGCAGATTTCCAAGGCACTGACATGAATCAAGCAGAACAGTCAAAATTAATTTCCATGAGTGCTAGGGAAAGGAAATTCCCTAAAGCTCCTGTGAAAATACTCACTTCTCCATTTAGCATATCCATCTGTATGCAATTGCACAGGCTGAGGCTACTGTTGTACCTGCTACAAATGAGCTGGCATTTTAAGAGACAAATATAGAAGTGCAGATGAAACCAAATACAGCAACATTTTAATCTCACCATTCAAACTGTTAGAAATCAGAGGGGCAGAAAGAGAGGTTTTCTACTGAGCTACATGGGTCATGGCATGCACATTTTAACTAGACAGGCAGACTTCAGCTTATTTAGCAAAATACGGTTCTTGTGGCGTGCTATGAGCAAAAGTTCTTTATGTTCTTTCCTGGAATAATCAAGGCAAGGTCATAAAATGATCTTTCAAGCAAACTCCTCCCTTTGATTTGAGCCCCAGGACAGCAATCATGTTTAAGCATAGATCAGCAAAGACATCTGGAACACAGTTTTATGTGTCAACATACACCATGAAGTGAACAGTATGTACAGAACTCCAGAGTGGCACTTGGATCCCAAAAGTATTGTTCCCATGGAGCATCCTGGTAATTAATTGCAGCAACTCCAGCCTGGCCCTTTCCAGGAGCCTCTGAAGTACAATGTGCTGTGTCTTCCATAAAGCCTCTCTATAAGTAAATTCAACTTAGTCATAAAAACATAGGGTGAGAAATTCCTAATCACCTATTTGTGCCATAAATCCAGATATTCATTATTCCTCTGCACCTGAGCTAATGCTAGTCCAAAAATAATATCAATAAGGACTTAAGAGTGACAAAGTGACTTAAGTGAAATATTGACACCTACATTTTCTTTTTCCATGGCCTCACAGTAAATTTTCTCAGATGATAGGTTGAAGGGAAATAGATGTTAGCAAGGTAGGGATTTCACTTCAGAAGAACTAAAGGTTGTTTTGCTTTTTAAGTTCAGCAACACAGGAGTTTCACCATTTTCCCAAGGACAGTGCACAGTTTCAATGAGGTATGGAATTTCACTGTTTTAGCAAGCTGTGAAATAAGGATCCATTTAACATCCCTGACAGCTTCCTCAGCCAAATTTCATTCTCATGACACTCAACTGGCATATAATGTAAACTAATGTGACATAGATGTTTTCAGAACTGACAGTGGTGCAGGATTTACTCCTAGAGTCTTTACATACCCCCAAAAGGATTGTATGAGATATTTTAAACCCAGCTTGTGTCCTTTAAAGCCCCATGCCATGCCAGTGATTGACACGCAACCTCACAGCTTTCAAAAGATAACCCACTGGGCAAAAGCATTTCTGCCCATCAGCAGCAGTGTCCTTCCCACAACCGGAGCACAGAGATTCATTGCAAAAGGAAAAAAAATAAGCGATTAAAAACATAAGTATGTTTTTCAAGTGTGCAAAAGCTCATTCATTCATCGCAATGCAACAGTCTAGAAAGGCATACATACCTTCAGTCACAATGGTTGGGGCCTCTAACAAAATGAGTCTTTGGGCCACTCCAACAATGTTGGGCAGTAATAATTCTCGAAGAGCATCAAGGTTACGGATATCCAGGGCAGTAAATGCGAAGCTTCCATCAGTAGCAATCTGCTGCAGCTCTGCACTGTCAGCATTCAGGACCCCAATGCTAAATGAAAATATACTAGCTTGCTTCACCGCTAACAAGCCCTCTCGGATATCATCACTAGACTCTCCACCACTTATCAGCACTAAAATCTGCGGCACCGCTTCCTCTATCCTGCTGCCTCCTGCCTGGGTGAAGAGGTTCTCCACCACAAACTCCAGTGCCGCACCGGTGTTCGCTTCCTCGCCACCGCGGAAACTAAGTGCCTTCACGGCATCCAGAACTTCCGCTTTTGTGGAGTAGCTGTTCAAAGCGAACTCAGTTCTGGGTTGATCACTATACTGCACCACCCCAATGTGTATTTGCTGAGCTCCAACTCTGAGGCTTTCAATCAAATTTACAAGGAAATCACGAATGGCTTGGAAATTGACACTTCCGATGTTGTCTGATCCGTCAATAAGGAAAATAAGGTCAGCAGAGTCTTGAGCTTTAAAAAAAGAAATGCAAAGGTGAAGGCATTAAAATGGGTGATTACATGCGGTTGTACAGTGTTCTGACATGTTTCTTGGAAAACCAGTAAGAAACACGAAAATGAGCAAACAAAACACATGTTCACTGAGTAGGTTTGCCTCTTAGTTCTGCATTCTGATTGAATAAGAGCCCCCAGCCCCAGCCCGGTAGCATCCACTGCCCATCAAGAGACATAACCTGAGCCAGTGGCTGCTATTACACAGGGGTCAGAATAATTGGCACATGAGGAGAAAACTTGGCAAAATACATTCTTTTCTCCAATCTAAATCCATTCCATCCGTGGCCAGTACTGTCTCAATACTTAGAGCCAAAAGGAAAAGGTGGATTTTGGTGATAATTCACCCTGAAGACAGTGGGTGAAGACAGAGAGATATCAAGGAGGTTTTCCTCATTACACTGATTTTTATTTTTTAAAGGAAAACCCACTGTTATACCGGAATCATGTTACTGGAATCACGGAAAGTTTCAGCCTCTCTGTTGCAATTCTTCTGTTTTGCTGGTTAAAAGCAGTGGCTGAATTTATTGGCTTCTCCCACCATGAAGGATTAATATTCCAAATGCATTTGTTAGAAACAAGTGAAAAGGTCTCAGTTATTATTCTTGCACTGTAACTCTTTTACCAGCAGCCAGCATAGACACAATGGTATTGCAGACCTGCACAGCTGCCAGCTACACCAAACAATTGTCTTGCTTTAGTTACTTTGCACAAAGCTGCATTGATTATCGATGGAGGGGTTGGGTTGGTATTTTTCATACTCTGGATATTCAATCAGGGAATGCAGAATCAGGTTAAAACAGGGTGATGAAATCAGTCATGACACAATTATCCAACTCTATTTGTTGTGACCATACTCAGATGATCGCAAGCATCTGCTGAGAATATACACACACCAAAAAACCCCCAACCTTTTATATGGCATGAACAGGATTGTGAAGGGGAAAACATTTTTTGCTGTGAGACTTACCGAAGCAGACCAAACATGCCCTGGTGTTTGCTCTTACTCCTTTTGCTCAACTAATTTATACCCATCAATGTCACCAAGAGCTGTATGCATGCAAACAGGGGTAAAGACCACCCAAAAACATGCTCAGATGTTTCCATGCCATTACTCTCCAATCTTGTGAAGAAATCAAATTTCAGACTATTTGCAAATGCACTGTTTGTAAATCCCACTCAGCTCTCAACTTTTAAAAGCCAAAGGTGAAACCAATAGCAAAACTGGCATGGAGTTTAGCAAGGCCAGGGATAAACCTGTGGTCTTTGCTATTAACCAGCAGTGGTAAAACCATTGGGTTTAGTTTATTTGGTTGTTTTTTCCCCTGTTTAATTGTTTTTCTAGTAAATGTTTTCATAAATCATGATGCCACCAAGAGATTCAAATAATTCTACAACTCCAGCGACTAAAGAGAAGGTCTCCAGGGCATCGTCACTTCCCTGGGCCAACTCCATAGCCAATGTTGGCTTTAGCATGGTTCAGAATTGTGAAGGACTGCAGGATTTGTTTTTCCATTGAGTCAAAATTTAGGGCTGCTTTGTGCTGGTTTTACTGTGCCATTTTCAGGTGGGATGTACATGTTCTATTTCATCCTATAAATGAAGAGAAAATTTCAATGTGTTTGTACCCAGCACTGCTTTAGATACCCTGAATATCTTTTTGAGGAACAAGATTTCAGACACCGATGGGTGTCATCACAGCAGCACAGGTCACTCCCACAGGAGAGAAAATAGATAGGAAACAGATATATTGGATAATGTGTCATCACTGTAAAAAAACCTTGTACTTCAGTGCACGTTTATGGAACAAGCTGGTGCTGGAGAACAAATAAAAGCATGCTTGTTACACAACTAAGCAAGGAGGGTCAGATGAGACAGACAGCTCAGGTTTAACAAATACATCAGGGCAAACTTGGGGCTGATTTTCACATTTATGCTAGTCAGCTCTGGGGACCTGCCAGAGACCAATAGCTTTGGTACTCTATACTGGAAGCACTATGGGACTGGGAGGGTTTAAACTTTTCTGTTTCATATCAGGGCTCATTTTTAGCATAACTTCCATGGCATTTTTGCACTTTTTAGGCAAATGTTATTTGTACCATGCTTTGCACATTCTTGTGATCCAATGTTTAGGACCTTTAACATCTTTTCCTGTGTTTCATGATATTCCATAGATCACCCATGCAAGTCACACAGGGACAAAATGACTGTAGTAGGATTAACTTAAATTTGGGTTATAGGGGAGAGGGAAATGCTTGCAAAAAATCTTTCAGAGTAGAAATGAACTTGGAAATGCATGTTAAACACAAAGGAGGCAATTGTCTTTAAAGCTTTTAAAGAAATGTCTGTGACTCCAGATATTCTTGTACTACTGGGTTACACGCTGGTGTGCCCCTGAGGAGGACAGCCAGCTGCCAAAGAGTAATTCCCCTATGGTTTCAAGAGGGAAGCACTGTGGTCCGCAATGGAGAAGCTGTGAAACAGCCACTGCAGTGCCATAGCTGGTTGCGATAACACTCATTTTCACATATAGTGACATGAATTTCTTAGAACTGGTGAACCTTACGTCACCTTTCTGGGGCACCTGCTTTTCTTCCCTGTGGCTTTCACATGATCTGGATATTTGCCCTGTCAAGCACTTTGCACAATAAAAACACACATGAGCACAGCCTTTTGGTGTTGCTCAGTGTCATGCAGTGATGGAGAGCACTCAGTGGTGCTGGCGTGAGGGTTAATCAGGCAAGACAACACAGAAGGATTAATGTTACACTGCCTCATTACACTGCCGTTGCCTTCCATCACCCCGCAAGCTATTGACCTTCAGATGGAGTCTCAGGAATAAAAAGAAAGGTTTGATCTCTGGGGCTTCTGCTGTGAAACACAACGAAGCTGCTCAAAGGGCCCTTTCCATGAACAGTGAAAGGCTGGAGGAAGTGTCTTGGTTTTTTTCCAGGCAAACTGGGTCCCCAGCTTGCAGTCAGCACAGATCTGTTGAAGCCCGGATGGTTTGAAGAGAAATTTCAGTCACAGGAAGGGTCCAGCACTCCAGAAGGTGGAAGCCATCAGCTTGTACAGAAGGGATTTGAGTGGTGTTGCAAAAGGGGCTCTCCAACCACACACCTTTCTCCAAGCAGATGAGAAGAGAGGCTAAGGGCCAGCTCAGGGATGGGGTTTCAGTGGAGGAGATCTCCACCAAACTGCTTTTGGTGTCTTCTGTCAAGAATGACTTTCTGGAGTAGCACATTGCCTGTCTCCCTTGCTAGCTGCAAAGGGGCATCCTGCATAGTGTCCCTGCAGCCAGCAGTGACCTTCTTGGTCTTGAGGGTTTCTGGTCAGGGCCTCAAAGAATCACTGCCACAGCTAGTGTGCTCATCCCCTGTTTCTCTGCCTTGGGAGTGGATAGGATGAGGCAATTTAATAACTCTGCAGAGCTCCCTGCAGAGTTATTAACTTGAGCTCCTTTCCATGCCATGGGTGCAAAAGGATGGTCACAACAGGTCTCTGCCCATCTAAGGGCTCCTGTGCTACCTCCTGGGATGCCAGTTCAATCTGCAGGTGACAGCACACTCGACAGCTACAAACGTGGGGCCACATGCTTCAAACCTTTGTTTTTAAACCTCTTGAACGTCCATCTCAGTCTTGCCCCTACAAAGGCTTTAAACAGCGCAACGCCAGCCGATCCCATGCTGATGGAAGCCATCAGCAGTCAGCCATTACCTGTGAGGTCTTTAACCAGTCCTTTGGCTCCAGCCTTTTCTGGAGTCATGGATGAACGGATACTCGCCACTAAGTCTCCAACTATGCCATGGAGAGCGGTAAAATTCTCTAGGTTGAAAAGGTGCGTATCGAAGGGTGCGCTTGCTATTTCCTGTAAGTCCCCTTCCACTGCATCCTGCACGCCGATCGCAAACAGGTTTACATGGGCTGATTTAAGGACAGATGACGGCAGAGCCACATCATCCTGGGATCGTCCGTCCGTTAACACTATAATAACCTGGGGGACACCTTCACTGGCTCTGCTTCCAGCAGCTTTAGTGAGATGGTTCTCGATTAGGTACTCTAATCCTTTTCCAGTCTTGGTGCCTCCCCCCACGTAAGGCATCTTGGCAATATGGGACAGGACGTCCTGGGTAGAGGGGTAGGTATTTAACTGGAACTCTGTGTGGGGGTTTCCGCTGAACTGGACCAGGGCAAAGCGAAAATCATTTCCTCCCACAACTAAAGCTTTTACAACATCATACAGAAACTCTCGAACCAGTTGGAAATGTTCCTTCCCAATGCTCCAAGAGGAATCCACTAGAAATATTATATCAGCCACAGCAACGGGTTTGACAGCTTCAAAAAAACAGATGGGGATTTAGGATTTTCTATCAGTCAGCACAAGCAGCATCCTCGTCCTCCTCGCCCAAACAACCGACAGCCTCTTGTGCATGGTGAAAGTGAAGCTCAGCTTCCCCTTATTGCCTGCAGCACAGCGGGAGGTGCTGGAGAAAAGCCAGACAGCCATCAGCACCCTGACACCACAGGCACTGAGGGACAGGAGAAGACAGCATGCGACCTACCCTTCCCAGGGAGGGGGAGGCAAGATGCTTCTCCCCTCCTGGACCTCGCTGCACAGCCCTGAGCCATACTGCTGCAGCTTCACAACTGAATTCAGGCTTGCTCGGCATCCAGCTGCCCATGGTCACATGCAGATTTTTTGCTGACTCGCGGCTTTGCTGCCTCTGTGGCAGTGCTCAAGCAGGAAGGGCTGCTCAGTTTAAGCAGCCTGGGTGCTGGCATGAGTTTTCCATACTTTTCCTGCTGCTAACACCCACCTCATGACACCAGCTCTGGTCCAGAGGCACCAGTGCCTTTCTAGTGGTCGATGGCAGTGCTCTTCTCACTGCTAAAGCTCTTCAACACATGCAAGGAGTGCAACACGGCTCTGCCCAGGAGAAAACCTGCTTGGGGCCAGCCGGGGTGCACGTCCTGCACCTCTGCCCCCACAGAGCATCCTCAAAGGCACGCCGTTGGCCAGAGACATGCTTGGGAAGGCACCACACGCACTGGCCAGGGTCTGAAAGGACCCTCAGCTGGGTGGGAGCTGAGGAGAAGGTGAACCACAATGGACCATCAACATGCATGTTAAAAACCAAAAGGTGTGAACTACTGGCATGTTTGTACAGGCAAAGTTACGAAAAACAGCACAGTCTTACCTGCTTGCTGCTGGGCATGAATCAAGCAACAGCCTGAGAGTAGGAGATAAAACACTGCCTCAAAGGGCAAATGTCGGTGTTTCCTCATTTTGGTCTTTATCTGAGTTTTCCTTTTATTATCCTTATTTTGAAGCACCCAACGTGAGACCTAAGGGAGGAAAACAGGGAGAGTGAGGAACAGTGGCAGTGCTGGTCAGGCATGGCTGAGGCACAAGACAGAAAAGCCAAACCATGGGGTTTTGCAATGCTTTTGTGCGCTTTGACAGAGGGAAAAAAACCCAAAACTCTAATGCTGTACAGAGTCTGCTCCTAGCAAGCATTTCTTTGGAAGAGGAGTCATTGCTCACATACTTAACATTTAATCACCCCTGTGGGCTTGGATAGCTTTCTTCTTGCCTGTGCTGTCCCAGGTAATACCTAATACACAGGAAAACGGTCAGCTCAGCTTTCTACCACCAACTCTCATATCTATGGTGGGCTCTCACCTGCCTTACCCTCCCATGGGTGACCAGCTCCAACACCTTGGTGAGTGTGTTCCCTCTTCCTGCTGCCCTTTCTTATTTCATTTTTCACAAGCACCGTGACCATAACTTCCTTGAGCATCCCTTTTGCCTCAGCTCACCTCTTCAGCTGCCCCAAGCATACAAATGGATGTTTCACTACCCCAGATCCAAGTTGGCCACATGATCAGGAAGAAGCCTTTGGCCTCCCACGGGCTCACAGCCTGATCATATCCTGGAAAGGCACCAAGAATACTATTTCATATGTTGGAACCAGAAATAAAACTTAGGCAAGTTTCTTATCTGCGCTCCCCCTGGTGAGCCTCCTGAACCAATGCCTTCTGCAGGAGAGCTGTGGTTCTGTCGTCATAAAGACAATCAGTTTATTATTTCATGTTCATTTCCCAGCCTACAGAGCAGAAAGCAGCAAGGTTTGCTTAACTGGAAAAACCTCCTCCCAGAAGAGAATCCAGGGATTTAATACTTTTCATTCCCCCAAAAGAGCTCAATTACTCAAATGAGCCGAAAGTGATTCACGTACATCAAGCCATTGACCAGGTCATCATTTGAAAATGATAGAAATCTAAATACCCCCAATTTTCTTATTACCATCCTTGCCAACTCCACCAGTCCAGAGAGTATGACCAATATATGAGCCTTCAAGAGCTAGGGGGAACACTAACCCCCTGTTTAAGAAAAGCCACAGTAGTTACAGAGATGGCCATTACTGGCAAAGCCATTCACAGAACTAGGTGCCAGGAATTGGAGTGTGACCAGCAGGTCGAAGTAGATGATCCTGCCCCTTTACTCTGCTCTCGTGAGACCTCACTTGGAGTATTGTGTGCAGTTCTGGTGTCCTCAACATAAAAAGGACATGGAACT
>JANHGB010014151.1:12500-45642 GCA_026283785.1 Coracopsis vasa | reverse complement strand
GAAGGGAGGTGGGCGAGGAGGGGACGCGGCCCGGGCGCAATAAATAACGCGGAGCGGCGGCCCGGGCCAGCGGGGGACGCAGGGGGAGGCACCGGGCCGAGCTCTGCCCCGGGCCGGTCCCTGCCGCTCCCCGGGCTCTGCGCTGACTCCGGCGGAGGAACCCCCCGAGTGCAGCAGAGCGGCCGAGCTCTGCTCCCGGGGAAATGTAAAACTGCCGAAATAAAACACTGGTAAATACAGCACATTTTTAATCATAATAACTGGGGTGGGTCTGAGCTAACTATAAAATGTAGGTAGCTTATTAAGTATTACATATGGCAGGACTAGATGAAACCATTCCCAATGATTTTTTTTTCCTATATCCCCCTCTCTAATCCTATTACGACAAAAACATATTTATTTCAAAACTCAGCCCTCCTCCAGCTACAGCATCCAGGATGCACTTTCTTTCTTCTGCTCCTCCGCACATCTCCGGCACCACCGCACACACGGGGGCTCGGCGATTCCGTTTCAAAGCCTTTCGGCAGGAGAGCTGAGCCCACACGGAAACCCTGGCACAACGCGAGTTCGCTTGAGTGGAAACCAAAAAACAACGGAGCGGGGCCCGGCGCAGCCTAGATCTGGCCTCAGAAAATGGAAAAAGTTTTAATTTTTTTTTTCCCTTTTTAAAACATTTTTTTCCTTTTTTTTTCTTTTTTTTTTCTTTTTCTTTTCCAGTCTCATGTCGGCTTTTTAAAAACATTAAGAAAGAGCCGCGCTGTGATTTTGCCACCGCCGCGGGAAGGCCGCTCACTGGAGGACGCATTTCTCTTCCTTCTTGGCCATCTTGCCTTTGTTTTGCTCGAGGGTCCTCTCCAAATGCTCGTCCTCTTCCTCGGCCCTGCGGAAAGAGGCGGCGGGAGGCGCGGTGAGGGGCTGCGCGGCCGCAACGAGACCTGGCCACGGCCACAGCGCCCGCGGACTCGTCACAAACTTCCCATGGAGAAGGGAACCCCCCCCACCCCAGCTCGCTCTCCCGACTCACTGCTTCTCCTGGGCGTCCAGGTCCCTGACCAGCGCGTCCCGTTTGTTAACGAGAATAACGAGTTCGTCCAGCAGAAGCTGCTCTCGCCTCTTCTGCGCCTCCGTCTTCTGCCAGTCTGCGGGAGGAAACCGAGACACACACACACCGGTCAGCGGCTGCCGGGGCCGCTGCGCCGGGGAGCCCGACACGGTTACAGCCCGGTACAGCCCGTCCCGGCCGTGCCGCTCTCCCCAGCGGGCAGTACCGCAGAGTCAAGCACAACCCGCCGGTGTTGTGCCTCCCCGTCACCCGGCCTGGGGGAGCTCAGAGGAGACTTTGGGGTTGTTTGGGTTCCCTGCCCCTTTATTTGTTTTGTTTCTTTCGTTTTATGATCATCATCATCATCATCATCAACAACTTTTCCTTTCATGACTGTTTTCCCTGGACGGGCACCGACATTTACTAAGTTTCCCCTCCTAGGAGCAAAGCTCCGTTTCCCTATATCCCGGCTCTCTTCTTCGCTAATTCCTCGCTTGCTCTGAGCAGCCGGAGGAATCTCACACTGAGCACCATATGTTTCGCAGTAACTTTAAAAGCAGGTATCAGTTAATTAGCATTTCCCGCTTTGAAGTAAAAATACACTTGCTACAGAGTAGCGTGGAGCCAGCTCCCCCCCGGCGCTGACCCGCAGCGGAGCCCGGGGCCGCCCCGCTTTTCCCGAAGGGATTTTTCCCGGCCCCGCATGCCGGAGCCCCCCGGGGCCGCCCCGCAGCCTCCGGCCCTCCAGCCGGTCCGTAAGGGCTTGTCGCTGTCAGTCAAGCCCCGGCCTTCCCCGCCTCCCTCATTAAGAAGGTAAACAATGAAAAGCAGGAGCAGGAGATGATGAGGGAGATAGCAGGACAAATGAGGAGCGGGAGGGAAAGAGGACACCGGCTCCAAAAACACCCCATAACCCACCACCGGGAGAAGCCGTCGCCACCGGCCCGGCGGTGTTCCCCCCACCTTCCCCTTCCTCCTGCTCCCCGGCCGCGCTTCCCGAAGGCGAAGGGGAGAGAGGGTGCAGTCCTTTTGGCTTTCTCCCCGCGCTCTCCATTGCCCTGGGCGATCATGTTAAAACTCACATGGCTGGTGCTTATTCAGATAACCCGAACAATGCTCACCACCGGTTACCATGTGAATCTTCACAAACCCCGCAAGAATGCGGTGGTTCAAATCCCCCTGACCCCCCTCCAAAGCCAAATTTATTCAAGACAGCAAACTGCTCAGAAGCTGTATGAAAGCAAGTGGTGCTAGAGGGAATTCAGCCTTGTATTTACAAATTAAAAATTAGATGCATCATCATGCAATAAAGGTTGGGAGAGCGGCAGAGAGGCAGGAATGTGCAACCGCTTTTATCGCGCCCTCGCCGTCCGCCTGGGCCCACGAGTGAGTGACGGGTCCCCACGCACGGAGGGAAGACCCCCACCGACACGTGTGTGCGGGCACACTCGGGAGAGGAGAACATGCATGGAAGCCTCTCGCAAGCGGGGAGCCCTTCCCTGAGCATCGGCCTGGCTAGGAACTGCCAGAACTTCTCAGGAGTTTTTTTTCTCTTTCTTTTCCACCTTTTTCTCCCCATTTTCCTTTCTCTCCTTCCTTTTCTTCCTCTTTTTCTCTTTTAAATGTGTTGCTTCCCGTTTATTTTCCGTTCTCTCCTTCCTTTTCTCCCTCTTTTTCTCTTTTAAATGTGTTGCTTCCCGTTGCTAAGGAAATGATTTTCCAGGTGTACATAGATTAGAACTGAAGCTACCAGCCAAAAGCACTGGTAATCTAAGCCATTTCTCCTGCGACAAAGCTGCTTTAATTTGGGTAGCAGCCTTTTAGGTGCTAATTCTCGAGGCAGTCTCTCGAGTTCCATCGCTGCTTATCCCCTTTGCTCCGTTTGGAGATGGCTCCTTTGGTTCCACCCGTTTAAAACACACCGCTCTGCACCTCTGAAGCCCGAGCTTCCCAAAACTGGGGGTTTTCCCCCACAGATATAAAGCCCCTGTGTGTGCAACGCAATCTCAGTGTGACAAAACCCTCTTGCAAAGGGCAACAGCAGCGAGGGAGGCAGAAAAGGAGGAGAGACATGGTAGAGAATTTCACTGGGGTTTGCTGCCTGCAGACATGGTCCCCAACTTCCAGGTTAACTTTCCCCCAGCTTTTGCTGATGACCGTGTGGAGACTTGGGCTCCCCAGCACATCTGGGCACAGGAAGCTCTAGAAGAAAAAGGAGCTGAAATCCACCGCCTCTGCCTGGACTTGATTTAACTATTTTGCAGTTTTGATGGTTTTCACTTGGGTGAAAAACTCTGATTTTTAAAACTAACTTTTGCTTTCTTGCTTTCTTTTTTATTCTTTCATTTTTTTTCTTTTCTCTTTTTTTCCTTCTTCCTCCCCCACTTCTGCTGTTCCAGCGGCAATTTAAGCTTTCGAACAGCAAAAAACACCAGTCAAAATACTTCAGCGCAAGTTTCGCTCAGTCCTTTACTATTTTTCTCTGTTAAGTCCCTCTCTAAGCACCATGTTTTCTGTTGTCCCATCTTGTAGCCCCGTGGGGTAAATAACGTCATATTAGGACTTCATGGAACAAAACCGGGCTTTTTTGTTCCTGCATTTGCTTATTATTAGTGTTGAAATAAGCTTTGGGAAAACTTGCTGGCAGAAATATTCCCTTGCATTTTTGTTTTGTTTCCTAGAAAAGGAGCCTGTTTCCCCCCCTCACTCCCGCTTCCCAAATACAGTCAAGTAGCAGTTGGTTAAAAGGGGAACTAGTGCAAAGTATTCAAATAACATTTTCTATGTGACTACATTGCAATTTTGTTTTATCCAACAAAATATTGCAGGGCAGCACTTTCGGGAAGCATCCTCACGTTTAAAAAAGCAACTGTGCTCAAGTCTGATTCCTACCTGTTGTGCCTTTTAAGCCAGGATTACCTATAGCACCTGTCACATACAGTTACCCAGCCTGACTGCAGCTCTGGGAAGCTACAATATGGGCTGTGATTAATTTGAAGATTTCAGAATAATACTGTTATAAAAGCTACACTCTGGACAAAAATAGGATTAAGCTCTGAGGCTGTCTATGAGCTAAAAGTGTCGAAAGCTAAAGCCCCCGCGCCACCGCTTGCGACGGGCAGTTTAAAATGACAGAGTTTGCTAAATTCACGTTAAAGTAGAAATGTTTTCAATTATTCATCTTCATTGACTTCACATTGTCTTTTTTACCCCCACCCTCTCCCCTCAAACTGATAATTACTTTGAGCAAACAGGCGGCTGGTTCCCACAGAAATGCTTTAATAGAAATGGTCGAAAGTTCTCGTAGTAAAACCTTCAGCCTCGCCACTATAATAAATAAGCCAGGCACTTTGATGAAAATTAACGCTAGTTTTGTAAAGAGCACATTGGGGGATTGCAGTCAGGTCTTATCTTTAGTTCCAGTCAACTAGCAATCCTGAAAGAGTTTGCATCATCATCAGAGCAGGCCATTTGATAGGATTCTGCTGCTGAACCTAATCAATCTATGGAATACTGTGGCTGCGCGGTGTAACAAAGCTAAAATAGATTTACAAATGGGGTTTTAGAGGATAAGCTCCTCCACAGGATTACATATTGATTTTAAATATAAAAAGCTTATCATATAAACCATAACTACAAAAATAGTGAACCTATGCATAAATCCTTTTAGAAGAGCACCCACTTCAAACTATAAGCCAAGAATAAATCAAGATGTACAAAATCCGAAAGAAGATCCATTTCTTGGGCAGAAAATGAACACACCACCCCAAGGTGTGCAAAAATGAACTTATCTTTCCTAAGGAGGCATTAAATCTTGAATGAAAAAAATAAAACAGGGAGCGAGAGGGAAGGTGGCTGGAAGTCAGGCATCCCGCCGCGGACGTGGCAAAAACCAGGCTCTGAAATGCAGCACCTTGTTTACAGGAGCCGGCTCCCCGACAGCCAAAATGCCTTCCCATGGGCGCAGGTTAAAACAAACCAGTAACCTGTATTTTCTTTGGCCTATCAGGCAGGGATTTCAGGCCTCGCTCGGTCGGAGCAGTCTCAGCAGCAGAGAGAGAGGAACACTTTCTAGCTGGAAGAAGGCAGTGCCGTAACTCTCTCTTTTATCTACGGCTGAACAGGGTGGGGGGAATAAAAGTATGCCTTTTTCTACCACCCTCGGTCATTCATGTGTTCCGCGTGAAGTGCTGTGACACTCCAAAGGGCCATTCAGCTGCCTGTGCCTCCATTTTAACGGTGGCTAAGAGGACACAGGCTCCACATCACTGAACATTATAACGGTCAGCACCTCCAGACGCCAGCGCTGCCACACGCTGCCTGTGCAGGCAGGGCAGGCCGGCCGCCAATAAGCCGCCTTTATCTGCCATCAGCAGGCTGCTACCTTTTGCAAGGCTCTCTCCTTCTCCTTTTTTCCCCCTTTCCTGTCATCAACCAGCTAAGTAAATTGGTTGATAGATTTTTAAACAGCACAGTCACGCGTGGAAGACTTACAGCAATTTACCAAAACAGTAATTATCACCTTTCAAAGACTTTTCCCTTTAAGTTCCAGTTTGGGTTGATGTGTTCTACCTTCCTTTTGGACAAACAAACCCGTCCTGTCCTGTCACAGATAGATCTTTTTATTCCTTGCCCATATATTCCAGGTTTGGAATTGGTGCCGGTAAAAGTGGGATCTATCTTTTCAACTGTTTCACAGAGCCCAAGCGCTCAGTAGCAATCAGCTAAACGGCCTCGGAGCATTGTTCAGGCAGCCCATGCTTCTTTGGGGAAATCATATTATAAATGGTGTGGTTTTACTGCTGCTTCCCAAAAGGTGCTTACTGGCACCCCAGCGTACGTTGGACACAGAAAGCAATACAGTGCTGACACACACATCAAGAGGTGCGGTGTCACAAATGTGTATCCTGGGGGTTTGCAGGCATTTTCTTGGGAGACTTTCTCCTTTAGTATATATTTTTGGGTAAAAGCAGATAGCTGCTAAAAGTTCTGGCAGGCTAATAATCTTACTGAGGGTTAAAATGTTAAACGGGGACTTTGCTGTATAAGTAATAAAAGGAAATCACCAATCTCCAGCACTTTGGTTTTCTCCCTAAACCCCTGTTTATGATGTCACCAGGAGCACACACAAAAATAAAGGAATTGAAAAAAAAAGAGGACTTTCTTGGGTTTTGGTGTCCTTCTCTGAACTTATAAAGAAGAAAATAAAGGAGAGATTTTTGTTCAAGTCAAGTCAGTGTGTGAATGGCACAGGCTGTGAGACATTCAAAGGCTGCTGCTAGGATGTTCCAAGACAGCAAAAGGAAGTAAGAAGCAGTTAAACACCGAAATTTTGGATTTAAATACAGTATCTTCTAGCTCCTCTCTGGTTTTAAAGTATTTAAGGTTTTAAATATTTAACTACTATGATTCCAAATTAATCTGGCTTGTCTCTGCACAAAGCAATGTGTATATTTATGATTCAAGTTTATCCAAGAATACAGTGGAAGTAGCCTTATGCAAAAAATATATCCACAGATGGAGAGATATGAAAAAGCTACCTGAAACCTGCTGCTTTTTCCCTACAAACTTATGCTCCCAGTGAAGTCTCCAAACTAATTAGAATTGATTTATTATGGATCAGGTACCTTATCAGGTGAAGAAAGAAATTACCATGGACAGTCAAAGGGTTGAGAGGTCAATACAGAATAGCAAAATCAATTTGCATTGATTAGACAAAAGGTCCATTTTACAGAGCCCAAAGGATTAACTTTAAAGCAAACATCTTTGAACTATAAGACAGCATTTGTGACTGAGAGGTATAAGCGGTGCAGCATTAGAAAACACTTAAGATATTTAAATAAGAAAATAATGCAAGCAATGGTTTAAGCTATCTGGATGTTTATTTTTTATTATGAATCATCCCCAGGATTATTGTACAATTCACTTGAAAGCCCTATGGAAAGGATGCAATTGTTTCATTTATCCCGCGTGTCAATCTTCCCGTGAGTTTTCATTCAGGTAAGGTGACTAAACTCGGGAGAGTTGCAGAGAAGGGAAAAAATCTGTGCAAAGGATCGCACTAATCCTGCTGTTGCTTGCGATGAAATATTTACTTGGCAAACGTATGAGACCTCTTTTTTTTTCCCAGTGAGATACTGTTGTAACCCAGATCTGAAACACTAAGAGGAAGGAGGCTCCCTTCTGTGGGTCACCCCTTCCATTTTCTGCAGCACTGAAAGCATCTGAATGCTGCAGTAAAGCCAGGAGAACATGACTGCAACAAAAGTAATAAACCCTGGACAAATATTCTTTACCTCCTCATTACTTTGTTTTCAAAGTTTATTCCAATGAGACAATATTTCTTTGTCCCATATATTAAGACTTTATTTTCCCCCCCTGAATACAACTTAAGAATGGGACTGCGGATCCAGCATATTCGCTGTGCGCTATCACTGGAAATGATGTAAATACCAGCACTAACTCTTAACTGGGCTCCAGAAAAGCCTCCCTGTTTTGTACACTCAGGTAGCCACCTTCAGCAGCAAGCATTTCCCTTCCCTCAGTACCCAGCATTGCTCTTACCTTCAATAGCGAGCATTGCTCTTAGCTCCCGGTTCAGCAGTTCGTAGCGCCTTTCTAGGTCATGTTCTTTTTCCCTAGGCAAGTTGCAAAAGTTCATCAATATGTTAATTACTAAATCATTAAACACTTAAAAGAACCTTTAACTCACATTGATTTTAGGACTTGTAACTGACTTTTCTCTTTAACTTTAAGCTACTCCAAACAAATGATACACAAACTTAAAACCTTGCTCAGGTGGCATATTCACTCACAGGGCTTCTTCATTTTCTGTAATGTCGGCTTTAATTCCATCAGTTTAACTCTATTGTGCTACAAGACGTAATTATTTAATATTCATCATTGGAAGCGGCTGCTGTGGAATGTCCTAAGTATAAAACATTCCCCCGGATCTAATGAACAAATTCCAGCATCAGCCTATTCACCAAGATAATATGACACTGGAAGTATTATCCTATATACATTCTGCCCTAATGAATAATGAAAATTAGACACGGGATTAGAAAGTTTGATATTTTGAAAGTAGGATCTTCTGTCAAGTTCAGACACGGCAGGAAATTCATGAGCACAAGCTCTTCCCAGGGAAGTATGCAGGCATCTACACTAGGTGGCATTACTGAAAGAAATATAACCAAACTGAAAGGAGCTGGAAAAGAAGCACTGAGGGCAGAATGCCTCTAAAAATGAACAGCATTCCCTCCCTTCCTCCCTGGTGCTAGCCAGAAAGTTTATTTGTCCTTACATTGCAGTATCAGTGCATCATCACACTGTGACTGATTCACTAATATCCTTCCAGCAGTCCAGTGCTGCTGAACTACCAATGATGGGATTGAGGATTTCTACAAAGCAGGTAGTGACTCAGATTTCGCTCTCTCTCCAGTCTTTACCTGTCACATCTGAGGCACAATCCAAATCTATTTGTGAGTTTCTAAAATGTAATTTTATTCCACTGCTGGGCTTTGAAAATGTAACTGTGCTTAATATCTCTTTCTTTGTTTTTCACAGCTCTGGCTAATCTTGTGTCAGTGCATGCTTCTCATTTTCAAGTCTGATATATGAGAAAAGCAAGTTACTCTGTGAGTTCCACAAAGCATCCACACTACTCACTTTTGAGGGAATATTTCTGAAGTCTAATGGGATGTGAGCAAAAAAGTTTTGCATCTATCTGATGGGTAAATATTCCAGTAAATCATCCTTTTGTAAATACATGTGTTCATCCATACTTACAGAAGAGAAAGCTGGTTCATTCGTCTTATTAAGGCATTCTTCTTATTAACCAGCATGAACCATTCCTGCATCATAGCTTCTTCTTCTTCTGTGTTTCTTCCTGCAATCAAAAGAATTTCATTACTTAGGTGGCATTTCACAAACTGAGCTACATATTTCATTTTAGGTATTGGAGCATTGGTCTCCAATACCTTTGAGCATTACCAGGCATACTCTCAAATGGTAAAAATACCCTATGACTGCAAGTCCTGCTACACAATCCTGCTTGTTCCATAAATAAATCTTTGAAAGCAGCAGATCTTCAGCATCTATTTTAGTGTTCTTTATCATGCTCATATCCTAACCCAAATAAACACCTTTTTAAAAGTACTGCATCTTTTAAATTCTCCCAAAAGAGCTATATTGTTGCGATGTTCCCAATAAAAAAACCCCTTGCTGCTCAAAGATGCCTGGTCATCACAGGCTTCCAAACACAAAACCAACCCTTGTGGGCAAGATCTACTCCACCCATGCAAACCCAGCACAGTCAGGATGACGTGGTAGAGATCAAAGTAACTGCAGGGGACACGGTAATCCTGAACCCTTGGCCAAGGCATGAGCACCTGCTCAGCTTCTCTGTGCTTATGGCCACTCTTCCAGACGATGAGCTGGAAAGAGCTGCTCCTCTTCTCAACCTGCTATTGAAGGGAACATCTGCACAAATACAAGTGATTTTGGGGTCTGGGTGTCTAAGGGTCCCTGTACGCATATTCATGGACAAGTATCCCTTTTCCCAGCCAACGTCCATCACTGCCTCCCAGGCAGGATGAGGATCAGGACCTCCATAGCCTACCTGTAGGCAGTATTACGCTTTACCAGACTCTGTAAGACTCCCTGTTAGCACCTCTGCACCATCAGGGGAAAGGCAGACAAGCAGCTTCCTTGCACATAGCAGGGTCATTCAGCCAAATTTCACTATCTCCGAGCTCGGAGACTAAGAGGAACCTCACCAAGTCCTATGTGGAGACTGTGCCTCTGTGGTGACCTGCCACTCTCATCTGTCAAGTTGAGCTGAGGAGCAAAGATTACATGGTCCTCATTGAATTATGAAACTCACATATTTCTCACGGTTAAAATTAACCTGGAAAGAAACCTGGAATATGGCAAAGGAGCGGAGCTGGGTCTTCTGAATACTGCCCCCAGCTTTGACACTGCTTCCCTGGGAAACTGGGCAGATCTCTGAGGAGTTTCAGTGCCTGTGTGTGTAATATGGGGACAATCACCAGTATCCATCTCACAAGGGTGCTAAAAGTTAATTCTTTGGTGTTTGCTAAGTGTTTTGAAATCTCTAATGCAAGGTGCTGGTATGCTTGGGGAAGCTATCTTTACTAACTTAAACCATAGGATCCCTAGCTGCAGAGAAGCAATTTCCAGCACCAGAAGCTGGAAATACACCAGAAAAAATATTGTTTTGCTAAAAGAAAGCTTTCAATTTCTGGATGGGAGTGTTTGAAATGCTTGCACGTACGTGCCTGCCATGCACATGTTCACACCCCGATGCCACGGTAGTGTGCAAGCCCAGATCTGCAGGGAGAATCACCTCCTCACCTGGCTATGACCCTGCTGCGTGCAAGGGAAGGTCACCAGCCTTCTCCAAACTGCCCGATCCCCCCCACTGTGGCCTATGGGCTTCATGCATCCACACAAGGGAAGGAAAAGAGGAATAGGGAAGTGGGTCAGCTTGGGGTGAGCTGGTGGACCCATGCAGTAAGAAGAAGGTACACCATCTGGCATGTTCTCCTTTCTGATGTGAGACATTCCCCCGTATCCACTTATCACCCTGGGAAACTCCTGGTTGACAAAACTGTTCCTGAAAGCATACTTTTAGGGTACGTGATTTGCTAGCAGCAAGATGGGAAGGGCAGAGCATCCTGAAGTGGGGATGGCCATGCAGCCCTTTTCCAAGCAGAAGCAGCAGGGTCCAGCTCCTGGATGACTGGAGCAATGCAGGAAGAAATTTCTCATGTAGAAATGCTCTCCACCAAAAACTCCACTTCTGGTTTTGTGCAGAAATTATTACACCATGACATTTACAATAATATTCAGCAGTTCAGCACTCCCCCAAAGAGGATTAAAACGCATAGGTATACCTTGCTGCTAAGTTACAGATCAAAGGCGCTGCTGTGTTGGCCCGTCTAACAGGGTCTGCTTTTAGAAGTAGATGATCATCAATATTAAAAACCTTTGGTTGGCATGCACCAAGTAGCTGAAATTTATTTAGGGGAGAAGGCAAGAAAAAGGGGATAACTTGTTTTTTTTAATCTGCAAAATGACCAATCTATTCTGTGGTGCACAAGACTGCCACATTGCCAAGCTGCTGGTGAACAAAGTTCTTGCAACCAGACATATCTGGCTATAGTAACACTTTAATTTATGACAGTAAATTTGTAGGTTTTGGGGTGGTCTGGGATCTCTGGCTAAAAGGTGCCATTATAAATGCAAGCTCTTGCACGCCTTGAAAAAGAAATGGAAGACGGAAACGTTTCAAAGGAGTCTGACTCAGTGGTGGATCTGAACCTGAATTTCACGCCATGTAATCTCAGGGTAAGAACGCAAACTTGAGATAAAACCTTCTTTCTATTAACGCATTCCTCCTAACTAAAGTTAGCTGCAACATATAACGAGAAAAGATGTAGGTAAAGCTTGGAGCTGGCGAGTCCGATCTGAACAGGTGCCTATTGCTGCCACCAAAGCACACGCAATATCCATGGAATAGGCTGGTTTAAAAGTGAGTTAACAAAGTCTTGATTGTTTTTACAGCATTTTTAATCTGTTTTTGTATTCGCTTTGGGCCCATGTGATGCCCTGACACCGGTCATGTGATATCGGCTGCGATAGGCACAAATCCCCGGGCAGCAACAAAAGAAGAAAGAGTAAAAAAGAAAAAGCTGAGAAAAAGCTTGCAATTTGGAAAAAGGCCAATTGTACCCCGGCGAAGGCCTTTTTGATCAGTGAAATGACACATGTGTGCAATAGTAATAGCAGTCGATGCTGATATTTTATGTGTTGACCATCAGCTTTTAAATTCTTGCGCATGGACCCGAAACAGATTCTTCCCAGGCAAGCAAAATAAAGATGAACTCCCATATATGAGAAATTTAAATAACTCTTTACAGCAAATACATTACTATTAGAGAATTACTACTTTTTCCCCCCACCCCTTGGTGGAAGGATGCACGCGAAACACTTTCAACAAAGAAAAACTGAGCGTTGCCACTGCAGCGATACTGCAAGGCTAAACTCACGTTTGCGATTTCTAAATGAAAAATAACAGAAAAAGCCTTTTTTCAACACAGTTGCACTCTGTAAAACGCTGCTGCTGCTGGGGAGGGTTTTGTTTCCACTTTGCAAGTGTAAAAGAAGTATTGAATTGACTTGCTACGAATGCTTGAAAATTAAAACTGGGAAAATATCTGTGTTGTTCTCAGGGGAAAAAAAATACTGTACAGATTATTTAAATGAAGGAAAAAACATGTTAGGGAACAAATCGATCCCATGCATGCAAACCCCTTATCTGGGCCAGTACAAGACGATGAAAATCTATTAATAGCCCACGGATCTTAAACTTATATTTTTATCCATAATACATGCATTACACTATTGTTTTCGATAAAAAACAACAACAACAACAACAAAACCCTTTTAAAGCTAGTAAGTTGGACCATTACAAATTAATCCTGACTTTAATAACTGGTTAAAGACCCCTTCAGCTTTATAAGTAACAAAAAATATTAAAGCCTGTGATCACAGCGAGCTTTTCTCATTTCTCCTCTAACCATTTGTTATTTAATCCAATACTAGTAATCCAATTTGTCCATCAGACTTTTAAAGGGCAGAATGCAACTTCCCCAGCTTAGACACTTTTCAAAGTACAATATATTTTTCAAATGAATGCTGGATGTTTCATTTTTTCCCCAACTGTTCCTAGCTCTAATGTATGAGGAAAAAAAGAACAAGATGAACATTGTTCGTACTGATTAAGTAAGAGCTCATTAAAGAGCTGTCAGTGCCGTACTTTGAATATGCATGAAGCATATAATCAGATCTAGTACCGTCACTAGAGGAGAATACGGTAAGTACAAAGGATTGATTTAATTACTTAGAGTGGGCTGTGGTGGTAAAGCAGTCTTGTTAGCGCAAAAAGAAAAGGAGGTTGTATTCTGGCACGGTTAGGGGAAAAAGGCAGTTTTAGCTTCTGCCACAATACCTAATCTCAGGATAAAGCACTTTACATTGTAGCTTAAAATGAAGACTGTCAGTTTTCTAAAAAGACCAGAATTCATCTTATCTTGTTTAACCTCATCTGGTTAACTATCTAGCAGAACATATTTATTCTCTTTAACACGTAATTATGCTTATACCTTTTTATCCTATAGTTCAATAATGACTTCTGAAAACAGTCTTCAAATAAGAGCGGGTAGTGCTGCAAACATCATATGCATGCAAAATGCTGGGTAAGAGATTTGAAAAATGCAGAACCAGAAACTAAGACCAAACAGTCAGTACACGCGCCTTTATGTAAAAAGTCAACACAGCTTTTAATGTTGGACTTTATCATTGAATAGGTTCTGAGGAGGCTTCTGGGAAGGTTTCTCTAATTTATTTTCTCCCTGCACCCTTTTCCTTTCTGCATCCCCCCCCTTTTCCTTTCTTTTTTCTTTTTTATTAATCAATTCATTCTTGTTTTATTCTTCCTCTAGGAATCCAGGGGAATTCTCTCACATCAACTCTCAGTGCCATTTTCTAATTTCATTGTCTGGCTTGAGTGGTGAAGGATGCGTGCTCTATTCTTCTCTTCACTTGACATCTACCAGAACCCTCCTCAATGATTAGGAACGAGCCCAACACCAAGCCTGGAATAGCACAAGACACTAAATTCTGCCCTCAGATACGAGAAACTCCTACTGACTTTGGAGTTGTGATTCTGCACTGCAATAGCTCCTGTGCAGGATTCAATCAAGGCTTCAGTGTAAAGTTTGGGGATTATAGTCCTTACTAGGACAAATTTTAATGATAGCCAAAATAATGATAGCCAGAAGTTTAATTACAGCAAAAAAAAAACCCTAAACCTCCACCCCAAACCCCTTTCTTTTCTCCCGTGGTTCATCACACATATTCCAATATCATTTTCCTGACTGTAATTCAAAACCAACTTGAGCCAATTTTCATCTACAGTGCTCAAGAATTATAAGCGTGTTTATCTGCTACCATTTTTTGAGAGCAATATAAACGACCAGCTTCTTTTAACATTGTACAGCTTCCAGGCAGTCTTCTAAAAACACCTTTTCCTTCACATTCTTCAGGATTTACAAATGGGGTTTTGTTTACACTGAAAGCTAATTATTTGCTAAATATTTAAATAAGAAGCATCTTGACAAAAGTCTCTTCTGAATCCATTTGAAAAAATTTGTTTTCTTTTCTTCCTTTCCTGCTAAAAACACTTCCAAACCCACCCCTTCTGCTCAGCCAGCTATCAGTACGTATATGTACACTTAGACCCATTATTTTTAAGCCGTTTGGGCAGCCAGTCATTAGATAAACCTAATATGGATTAACATAGTAAACTTGTACATTGCTAAGAAAATAGAGAAGAAAGTGCTACGAACACTGTGAATACTGCTTAAAAGGAAGAAAAGCAGCAACATGCAGGGACAAGATTAGTTTACAGTGTAAATGGATGAACACAGTAACTCCTCTACACTTTATTCCATCGTAAATCTGTCAAGATAAGCCAATAGATTAATATTTTTTTAAAAACCCTTCAATGTAAATGTATTGAGCTGTTGTGCAAAAATGAATTACAACCTGCGGAAGATAAATAATAAAAAGGTTTCTATCAGCATCCCAAACCAGCCCATTCAATCTGGCAAGAAATAACAGGTTTACAGAAATCACTCTGTATGCTGTCTTAAGCAGTAATTGTTTTTAAATTTTATTTGCACTGTGTATAGTGTGTGTACCATGGTGTCATGGTTAAACACAGAAACCTCCCCATGTCTCCCCATTTACCTCATCAGAACTACATGAAAAACAACCTACTTAAGAGACAGCCCATTCTTCACCCATTTGCTGATGTTTACACACAGTTTTAAAATAGAATAGAAGAAGCTTTCTTCACTCAACACAGTTGGGTGAAGAGGCCAGCAGGAGAATGCCAGTGCACGTGAACTAGAGCGGGGCGAATAACTACAAAAACTGGCCAGCTTTGCTCTGCTCCTCTTTCTGGGCTATTTGTTAGTTGAAAGAAGCTAGATGACCACCAAGAGCAGTCCAAATGCCAGCAAATTCCACAGATTTAATGGGAAGGTCTTTTGACAATGTTCCCTACTGCCTTTATTTGCCTGCTGGTAAAAAAAGAAGCTGCATTCACCCAATCATGGGGACGAGTTTTTACGAGTTTCTGTATTAGGAGTGAGCGGACAGATTGGCTTGTTTACCTGAAGGAGAACATGAATAGCAAATAAAGAATAGTTGTAGGATGTGTCTCATCTTGTCTCGTAAGAACCTGGGGAAATTCACTGAAATTGAAGGTGGTGTGTTTAAAACCGATAAAAAGAATGATCTTTCCTCAAAGCCTCATCATTTACCAGTAGAACTCGTTGCCACGAGGCAATGTTGAAACTAAGAGCTCAGCAAGAATTAAAACCAGGTTCAATGTTGAATATGGAAAGGCAAAGCTCTTGCAATAAATATTCAAACAAACAAACAAACAAACAAACACAGGAAGCAGGAATTGGATCCTCCTGCTTTAGGACATGAGCTAACCTTTAATTTTTAGAGGTTAAATGAAATGTTCCCTAGGGCCAGGTTAGCCTGTAACTGGCCCCTGCAGAGTTTCTTGCTCCTGCCTGGGTTCAACCTGTACCTGTTCCTCTATGGGATGGTGTTCTGGACCAGACCATGGGGCTGATCCACTGTGGCAATTACAGCTTTACTGAAAGGAAACATGGGAAGGGACAAGAAACAACGCTGGGTGTCTTAGCTGACTAACCTCATGTTGCTAACAAAGGCTGATGGAAGGTCTCGAACCCTTCCAAAATCAACGTTGGACTTCCCAAGGCTTTAATAGCCTTCTCATCTCACTCCCTATTACCAGCTAATACACGGACGAGCTTTTGTTTTTAATGTAAGTTACTGAATTTAACAAATACTTAAGCAGAAAAGCCTATATTCACAACAGATATTCTTTGTAAAGGAGCACTATATGAGACCTACCGCAAAATGCATCCGACACAACTGAAAGCCATGGTGAAGATTTTAAAACAACCAGTGTTTTTCACTGAGTGAAACTGAGGCATCCCAAAAGAGATGTGTTTTCTGAAAAATCACCCTCTCTGCTTTCAGAGGACCACCTTTGGTGGAAAAGCTCTGAATTTTTGTTAAAATAATTCTTGCTCCACCTTGAGCTTCATGCCTCCCATTTCAGATTACCATGCCCAGCTTTATTCCAGAATACTACTTCCTTTCACGGAACAAGGACCTTCTCAGTTACTAAAAATCACTGAAAGTGAGTAAGAATAGCCACCAAGAGATAAACAGGACGGGACCATTTTTTAGATGACACTGCAGAAAAGCTAGCTAGCACACGCAGCCCTAGCACAATTTTTCAAGTCTGAAATGGATGAGAAAATGCCTGAGGAACATTAGAAAGGCAAATTCATGGCCACTAAAACTTGTTGTCTGAGAACAGTTGAGAAGGAGACATTGATGTCCACACAATGGAGTCTCATAAAGGTAGGTAATGACTGCCAAGAATCTGCCAGGCAGAGTTACATTGCAGTGCATTGTCTGACTCTATTTCAGCCCCCAAAAGTACTGTAACCCTAACGAAACAGAGCTACCGCTGAGGGGATGCCTTTATCACAAGCACACATCAAATTAGCCTAATATCAAGCAGGAAACTTGTAATTTCTTTGGTTTCTGAAACATAATAAATCAGAGAGGCTATTTAAAATTTTGAGAGCTGTATAAACAGAAGGTCAGGGCTCTGACCACATCTCAGCACGTGCAAGGATTTATTCTACCTGGAGTGGGACTGACTCACAGGAGGACAAACATTTGTGGCCTGTAGTCTTGGCAACCTAAAATTATCACAGAACTGAAACTTCCACAAAAGATGAATTGCCTCAAAGATTGCTGATTTTCTCTACATGATGAGTCAACGCAGTGGCCACTAGAAAATAACAAAAAATCAACAGAAGCAGAATGCTTGGGCTTGATAAAGAGTATGAATATATTCTAAATGTAGAAGCATCAAACCAGACCAAGAAAAGACACAGTTTATGGCCCAAAATTCAGGCAACAAGAGGTGAGATTCAACTGAAACATCTGGAGAGACTCCAGTAAGAAAATGATGCTTCCTGCCTTGAGGACAGTGCCTGCAGGGGTTCTAGCACTGAGCAGAACCAATGCACGTCCTTTTTCCCCTCTGGTACTCTTTGTGCCCAAATTTTCTAATGTAGCACAACTTCAGAAGAAGCACAGGCTTGGCAAAAATATTCGACAGACCTCTGCTTCCAACACAGGAAACACGCACCATTACCTGATACACTCAAGACTTTGAAGCTATGGAAAAAACAGTAGCTCATTCTTGGAAATCCACCAAGAAGATGATGATGGTCTGGCAGATGATGATTTCACTTGCAAGCTGGCAAGCAGAGTTGGATGCTTTGTTATGAGTGAGAGTAATTTCTCTATGGCTCATAACTACTCCTTACATCGGCTGCCTGTTTACTTGGCAAGTGATGGCTGGGCAGGATTCTGAAATGACAGACCACTTAACCTTAAAGTCATTGAATTGTGCTATATTAAGTCAGCATATTATCCCATTTTTATCAAAACTGCCGTACTTCCTTCAGAACATATTCTCCTGGAACTGGGAAGGGGTGGTGGACAGTGTAAAATGTCTAATGGTCAGGGCTGAATGTAACCCAAGCAACTGCCTGAAGTGAGTTGGCAGTGAATGTGGCCTTCTATTGGTGCTAATGAAGACGCCTACTCTTACTGGGAGTTGGCAGGTTTGTACTTCTGGGATCCAAAGCTTCCCAGGGCTATCTGGACAAGTTCAGGTAGGCTGAGGTGTCCTGGGGCCTCACCGTTTCCAGTTTTGACAGAAGAGGTGGTTTTGGTGGTAAATGGAAAAAAAAACCCATGAAAATATAACACAGCTTTCTACAGACTGCAGTAGCATCGTGGGCTGGGAGCCCCAGGGTGACCAAATCACCTTTCCCCTCGCCTTCTCTTTACAGGCAGACACTGACTGTAGAGAAAGCTAACTTCCAGGCATAAAGCCAAAGACTATGCCTACCACATGAAAGAGCATTTATACTGCAATACCACAATGATAGATGGAAATCAGTTAAAAGAAGCAAGTGTCTGTTGGGTCTTGCAAGACTTCTGAAAGGCTTGCAAGCCTATTCATAGCACCTAGGGCCCTCCCAGAGTAGCCTCCTGCTATGCAGGCAATCCTACACTCAGACTCTCTTCTTCAAGCTGGCCTCAAGCACTTTATTGACAGGTTCTTTTAAAGCAATGATGAGGCCACAAGCCAGGGAAGTGCATGGAGACGAGGCCGACATCATTCTGTCTTTCCAGTCAATGACAATTCTGTGTTACTTTGAGGAAAAACAACAAAAAAAGGTCATTGTTGCTGCTGAGCTGCTTTAATGATTTGGTGAACTTGGCCGGGGTACGCTGTACATGCACACTGCCCAAGTCTGCTCTTGGAAAGGTCTCCTCCTGGGAACTTCTACCTATCAGCACACAGACCCAAGACCGAAGAGATGTGGTGAATTAGAGTCAGAACGGTGAGCCCCAGGGTTTGGCATGGCGTGCTCATTCTGTGGGAGTTCCTCAGCTATAGAAATGCTGGGCATTTGGAAATGTATGGCTAGTCTTTCTTTAGCAAAAGCAAGCAAGATTGCTTCACAGTTAATTGCAGAAGATGGAGATTGGAGAGGGAGGAGTTTACCAGTAGGAGACTGTGGAGGCAACATGACAGAAGGGAAACTGGAAAAAGTTTGACAAGCCTCAAGAACTCAAGAAGTCTTCAGTCGCTCATCAAATGCATGGTTCTGGCACCTACAAACCCAGTACTTGTGCAGAAATTTGTGTATGAAAGATCCGGACCCTGAAGACTCACATCAGAAAAACAGCTTACTGGCATGCCAGTTTATCTGCATTAACAAATCTTGATGAATGGCTTTGCACTTCATGGATTCAGTACTAGCAGGCATTTCTACAGAACTCTGTGGGCTTCAGGTCAGTCAAGTCACACTTGGATGCAATGCAGAAGCACAGTTACCATATTGTAAACAAGAACTCGATCATAATGTTGTTGCACTTTTTTCAGCCAGGGTTTTGACACTTGCCAAAACTCCCATTATCAAAACCCTGGCAGCAAGTTAACATTCCTGAACACTGGAGAAAGAAGCATCTCATCGAGTGCTTTATAATATTGCTTTGCTTCAAAAACCCAGTAGCTACCAATGCATAGTTTGTGACCTGTTATGATGTTACAATAAAGATCACCGCCTCTTGCGTCAAAAATCTTCTCTCCAACACAAATTGCTATTGTGAATATCCTTCTAGCCTCTGAATTGTTGTGTATTTCCAACAGGGAAACTAACATCAGCAAAAAACCAAACCAGTGTCACATACGTGTCACTCATGTATTCAGATTTTTTTTAAGCACTTTCACTCAGTTTTTATGCTAAATGTGAACAGGTAAATGGTGAAGATGCTGTTTTCAGTGATACTTTTAAATTTTCTATCCTGCCAGAACTGCCGTTGCTACACCGTCCTTTCTCTTGCCGTGCTTCGGCATGTGCATCTTTGTCTTCCACAGTATGGTTGGACAACTCTCTACCACCTTGTGGTTTGGCAAGTTTTCAGGTCACCTGAGATCAATCATGCTGAGCTAAGCAAAAAGACAGTGTAGGAAAGCAAGGCTGGCAAACTGCTATAAAACTTACGGTGTTATTAATTCATTCTTTCTGATTTAAGAAAGATATGAAAATATGAAGAGACCATGATTTTTTTTTGTCTTATATATATGCACTGATATTTTTCCTACTGTCTGCTTGTGAGCTTGAAGATGGTAACAGAAACAATTTTTAAATTGAGTTCACCTCTCAGGTAAAATGGAGCATTCATCATTTTACTCCCCAAGCCCTGACACTAGTGAACACAATTCTGCATTTACTTTTGAGAAATCCAAAGAGAATTGTGAATTTAATTGTTTTTAAAAGACAGAACTTGGCTTAGGGAGTAGGATGCCTCCTCTTAGCTTCCACCTCCCTCCTCTAGTGCAAATTTGTATTGCAGACTGGACGACTCCAGTAAGAAGCATTCAAGATGGTATAATACAGACTGGTAAATACAGCTCGGTAATCAGGTTTGTGAAGGTGCAGAGCATGCAGGGGATTTAAATTTGATAGTGAAGCTATACACATATACATCATCAAACCCCCATTGAGAAGCATACCACTCCAAGTGTTTAATACAGCTAAAGGGGGCAGATAAGAGATCAATGACAAAAATCACCTGGTAAAAAAAGAAAAAAAAGTAAAAGGTGTTGCATTAAAAGGGCTTTTACTTTGCATGAGAAACAATACCGAGAAACCTGTATTTTAGCACTTGTACTCAACAAGCACTCCAAAGTATGCTGGGATGAGAACAGAAACCCATCCTTTCTAATAATCTTGTGACAAAAGCTAAAAGACATCATCCTATTAACTAGTGATCTCAACTGCTAATGCAGAGTACTTCCTGGTGCCTTTTATGTAGAATGCCGCTATTAAAAAACCACTAAACATTCACTGTGAACAACACAGAATCATTCATCTTTTATCAGCATCTCTTGTTAGAGGAGTATGAGAGGGGCTGAAGGTGTCATTGATATTATAGAGCGGAAATTAATCAGAAATTTTTCTCATATTTTCCTCATCACACTCATTTACTTTTGTACAAATTTCCCCCTGCTAAAAAGTTCATACCCAGCCCCCTGTTGTACGCTTTTAAGTTGAGAATATTCAACGAGTGCGTCAACTGAAAGGCACCAGGTCCTAACACAAAAAGCATTCGAAATTCTCATTTAGTTGTCTTTATTTTGCTAGCGCCATGTGGTCCTTGAAGATGTAGAAAACACGGGAAGCCGAGTAAAGATCAGAGCAAGCTCATTAGCATTCTGACAAAATTGGAGTGGTGGAGATGTATAGTTTGCCTAGTTTGTCGTTTTGAAAGCTACCGGTGGTAAGCTTTCTATTTCATTGTGCTTTTGTCTTTTTTGGGGGTTTTCAACGCAGCGGGGTGGTTGTTAGCCTAGGTTTTCACAGTGCATTGTGGGAACCTTGCCTGCACATTCAGCCTATATAGTATCATTCGAGTTCAAGTAAAAAAAAATAAATCTTTTTTTTGCCTATTTGTTTCATAATCACCTATGCTAATGCAGAGCTGTCGCCTGGCTGTCAAAACCCATGCTGCCAACACCTGGTTTATAAAGTTAAAATAAAAAGAAGAACACAAAACCCCTAATAAAATAAATTCTGATCTGTATTTAAAAATAAAACCTTTTAAACATGTTGCTAGTTTTCTTCAAAAGACAAGATAAGAAGAAATTAATTTGATTTCCACTGTTTACAATCAACTAGAAATGAATTTGGGACAGATCCAGTTGATTAGAATTCAAAAGAGACTCTTTCACTGCATAAGATCCCCAATTCTATTTCAGAGCCTCTTGAAGGAAAGATGGGTTTATGCTCCAGAATTATGTAAATAATGAATTACCTCTTAGAAGACCTAGAGAAGTTATTACCCTGGTCATTTGATATATTTTTTTTATATATATTTTTAAACATAAGGCTCACTTTGAAGGGCTAAAAAGGCTACATTAATGCTGCTATTTGACATGAACATTTCCAAGTTGCAATGAAATGGATAAAGGTCTTTTTGGATGAATTTATCTGCTAAATCCTTGTGGTTGCCCTCCTATCTCGGATGATGACCCAAAAGAATGTCAACAGCTCATTTCCCAGAGAGCTGGAAAGAGTCACTACGCAAGCCATAATCTGCACGTTCTGAAAGAACCGTTTCAAACATTACATTTCACAAGCTGTTTAAAGAGATTTTATTTTTTTCCCTCTCATCTCCACTATCCTAGCAGCCCTTTGGACATCAGTGCCTCGGAAATGAAGGCTTTAATAAAGTTGAAACGTGACTTTTTACGTATTGTGTTGGTGGGTCGTGCACATGTGCACACACGCGCATGCACCGTGCAACATGTGAGCGCCCATGGATACCCACGCTTTGAATCTGCATGGCTACATTCTAGCTGCACTATGGCAGGGACAAGTAAATGCTAGGAATTCAAATATATTAAGTCACCCCTAATTTACTCATTGGATTTTTTTTTTAATATAATGTGTGTCAGGCTGCCAAAATCGGAGCTATCCCTTTAGTAGGAAAGGATAAAATCCAGCTTGAAAGGAGTTACAATGGTCTAGATTCAGATACAGTAAATTTCACAATGGAGTGGGGATTAAAGATTTCTTTACTTAGCAAGGGGGAAAGGATAAACAAATATTAAGAGAAAGAGCTGCTTTATACAAAACCTTCAATATTCTTTCTTTTTGTTATGAGCTTGGACAGCATCATTACCATTATCATCAAAACAGACTTAGAGCTGCAGCCAGCCTCTGCTGATCAAGAAAAGCAAATGGTCAGGCCAAAGAGGGGCCAACTGGTCTTTAAAATACAAAACCAAGTACAAGCAGGTGAGTGCTCAAAGACAGAAAGCTCTGAGATACCCACATAGCCATGTAGATTGACAGATCTAAATATTTCTGTCATATTTAAAATTAAATTTCACTCTATGTCCATGTGAAATACATGAAATTTCATCATAGGGGATGTTGCAATGTTTAAGCTATACATGAAGAATTGTATTCCCTCCCCAAGCAAAACCAGCCCCCTAGCCCTCAGAATTAAATAGCAGGCATTATTTTAAGCTTAACAAAAGGCAGAATTTTGCCAGCTCTGAGATGCCACCTTTATTTCAAAACTGCTTTTAATCACTCAGCTCCTTTTCACTCAGGTTCCAACCCCCAGCAGAGGCAAAAAACCTGGAGACTGTTATCCGCACCACAGTAAAGGCGATCGAATTATTTTCTATACTTTAAAATGTGCTTATAGCTGCAAAATTATTTATCTCCTTCACTGCATTCTGCTACGAAAGTTTCCTCCAGAAGAATCGCCGGGACCAGCCATATCAAATTAGAGGGCAGTCAGGAGTGTCTAAGTCCAGCTTTAAAACAAATATCATAACAATTACTTAGCCATATGGAAAATAGGGTATGTCTTTCCTGAAAGCTTTTATACATTTTCTATCTCAAATTTCAACTTCATTAGAAACTATTTCTGACTAGCAAGCTGCAAGATTGCTAAATATCTAACTGTTAACTCACCATGAAGAAAGAGACTCTTTTGAATGGCAGAACTTTTCCAAGATGCAAATGAACAGTAATCTAATTTCAAGAGTAAATTAACTGAAGGATTCATTTTAATATGTTTCAAACTCTCTGAAATTAAGTGGCAGTTGCAACCTATGCAATACACACACATACGTGCACACACGCTAACACAGCACCCCCGCTGCACCCAACTCCCATCTTCAGAAGAGCTCACATTGTACTTATGTTTAGGTTCCTATGACTTAAAGGCCAGATGTTTCACAAATGACCAACAATTGGAGGTTAGAATAAATTAATGACTGATTTCTGAGCTTTGATGGAATTAAGCATACTTCTTTTCTCAATGTGCCATGTGAATGTTCGTCCGTTAAACTTTTTTTTTCCTCTTTTTTTTTTTGACAAGTGAGGCCACCCGGCAGAAAACAACTGATGCAAAACCCAGGAGTAATCCCTCTGTTTAGTTCAACACTGTGGTTAGCCTTAACACTGCCTCTATTATCCAATGGATTTAGAGAAACTTTCATTTATTTGTTGGCCTCAGTCTTCCAACTTTGTTGCCTTCTTTAAAGGACCCAAGACCCATTCCTATGTAAATACATTTGCATAGGGCCACAATGAAACTTTCTGGGACTCGGATTAAAGTTGCAGAACTAGATAGCTGCACTGTGCATATTTGTGATCTTCACATAAGCACTTTCACAAATACATATGATTAAATGAAGCTGATGTCAACTCTCGTTACAGGAGCGCCTGGAGTTTAAAAGAAACACTCTGTCACAAACTACTTACCAAAGCCCTGAATGCTGAAACAAATGGCAGACACAGCACCCAAATGTGAAATTACAATATATAATAAACAAAAAGTCCTTTTCATTTAGGAGCTGTTAAGATCGGCACTTTATTTGCTGCAAAATGTCTTCTCTCCTAACCTATTCCAGTAGGACAACCGGATCCCTGTTGTAAAAGTGATGATTCATAGCTGCTTGGTTTTTCACTCTTTTTTTCTTGCCTCTCTGTTTATAGAGAGTACCTTGGGTATAATGTATTATTATATACTGTACACAATACAGCCTTCTTGCAGCCAATTCAAATATAAAGCTTTGCATGCAGCATGTCTATTAGGAAACAGCACCAGGATTAATCCCTGCAATTACCACTCTCAAAAAGTGCTGGTGGATACTCGGTGCAATTTTGCCATTCCCACATTGAAAATGCCAATACCTTAAAGGTTTACGCTCTGTAAGAGAGGAACGATGGACTTAAAGTATACACTAGGGACTGGTTTTGTAATTTCACTGGCATTGATGACTGTGGGCCAGGAATTGCAACTGAATATTCTTTTGGTATGCATTTAAGGAGATAACACCTTCTTCCAGGGGCAAAACGAACACAGATATTTAATTCTTTGTTTTGCAGGACGGCCTATTTTAATCTAGTGTAGAAAGCTTTGTATCCATAACTTAAAATAATAAAAGAAATCTCATATTATAGTGTTGAGCTCACTACTACAATGATTAAAACAATGAAGCTAAATATATATATCAAACTCAATCACATACAAATATACATGAGCCACTACAAAATGCCTTGCATAACTGGAAGAATGTTAATGAAGATGCTGGCACAAACTGTAAACCAATTCTGATTTACACTTTATTTTCCTTATTCCTGCCTGTACAGTTAGCCTCTGCTGCCCCATGTAAATACCATATACAAACCCAATTTTTCTCGTTGGACTAAGCACATCAATACAAAAGCAAATGAACTACCAAAGTGCCCTAATTAACAATTTTGCAAGTGAATGCAGACATCAGTGCCACACTGCAGCCATTAAAGTCTATTCCTTGCCGTATCTGTTTCTGTTAACATTTCAATAGACCAATTAAATGACCTTTCCCCCCTCAAACTCAATTAAGCTATTTGAACATCAATTGATAACTTACCATGTATTTATGCAAAATGTGCAAGCAAGAGATTAATTTTTTCAATCCTAATGATGTTTTGAAGAAGAGAAAACTATCTTAACTATCCTGTCCTGGTATTCCATGGAGAGGGGACCAGGGATGGGATTGCCTCCCAAGGGAGCCTGGTGGACACGTTGGCACTGTGGCAGGCGGTTTGGAGAAAGCAGGTGTGAGACAGATATTCTTCTTCCATGCCATTTGGTCCCTACCAGGCAGCTGCCTTGGGAGGTCAAAAGAAAGCGGAGACAGCCATCTCTTTCAGCTTGTTGGAGTATCACATCGCTGGGTCACAGCCAGCACACTGGTAGGTGGCACAGGGTCACATCAGCCAACTTGTAGATATCCAGAACTGATTCTTTTTTTTTGTCTTTTTTTTTTTTTCTCCCTTTCTTTTTTGTTGTGAGTTTTTACATCTCATTCTGTAGTGAAAAAGCAAAGGGTGCCCCAATGCATACACCTTTCTAAGCATCGCAGGGTAGGTATGACATTTGACTTCTGCCTGCGTGCCCCATGTTAAAAGAGGTGATTTGCTGACATTTGCATTTTCCCAAGGGGCTCGTACACCAGGAATCTGTTTGTCACAAATTCAGGCGACTTGAGAGGAAGGAATAAAGGCAACACTCAATTCTTTGCTCATGTTAAAGGCTAGATAAGGGTCAGTGTCTCCTCTTTAAGAGCTGGCCTTTGCTTCTCAGCACAGGTAAACAGTTCCCCCCAGGGTGTGTAGATAGGGACTGAAAGCATGGGGATTTATTTAAAATAAGACCACCTCAATCTAGGACAGAGGCATTTTCATCCTGCTGCCACAACTAATTCAGGTGAGAAACACAAATTTGTTGGCTTCAAGAGTAAAAAGGACGACGACAAATTTTCCAGGAAAACTAAGAAATGAGTATTTGTTTAGGTCATTCAGAGGAAAGCTTTGGAAGTACCTATTACCTCTCAGTAGGCTTTTTAGATCCATGAAAAAAAAGCTCTAATTTTAAAGTAGGAAGAAAACAAGCAGAAAATGCCTAAGTGGAGGGGAGGAAGGTAGAAACTGTTTAGTCTTCCTTATGTCTCGACAGAAAACAAGTTGTACCTGAGCAAATTAAAAAAAGCACTAAGCCCCAAAAGTAATCTTCCTTAAATTAAAGTAACAAGAAACCAAGCTAAAAAAATGACCCCAGATCTTTTTCACATTTCTTTGAAGATGGGGAGGAGAGAAAATGAAGATCCAACTCTAACAATTCTATTTGAAGTTTTAGTTTGAATCCCTTAAAAAAAAAAGAAATTCTAGTGGCACCCTGGGATAGTTCAACAAAGGCCTGGTTTCTGGGAAAAAAAGCATTGTCCCTTTCAGAATGTTAATCTGGTATATCACTTGCTACTACACCCCAGCATGTACTTTTGCTCATATCGACAATTAAAAGAATACATTTATTAAATAGTCTTATCACTGGATGTTATAGCTTGTAATTCATGCTAACTAGATAACCAAAGTAAATTTTATTTAAATTCTCATTTCTTTGTGAAACTTTGTAGATGGTGCATATCTCATGATTAACGGACAACGTCTAAAGCATCCCGTCCTCTAATCTTCCTAAAATCCCTTTTCATCCGATTGTTTAAGACTGCTTGAAAGGCTAACACCAAGCCTAAGACTACTGCACATTTGGGGGAGGGGAGCCTCTGTAGGTTAGCTAATTAAACTGTTTGTCTTCTGAAACATTTAACTGGCTTTAGAGATTATTCTAATTAAGAATGATGTTAGATGTATTTTTTAATGTAGCTATTAAAATTAACCACAATCCAGCAATCTCATGCACTGAACTATGTAAATAGAGATGTGCTTGAAATCCTGCTGCATTTTCTTTATTTGGGAGCAGATCATTATGGATTCTATGAAACGCACATCAGCACCAATGTAATTCTTAATTGAGAATGCCTCGTGAAACTATAACTTTTACTCTGTATTTATGAAAGGTAAATAACTGACCCCAGCATAGCCGGGCACTGTGGTGTTTCCCAAGTAGTACCACTACGATAGGGTAATATTAGCTCTCATTCATACTGTACATCTTTTTCTCTCTACTTTGCAGACCGTGTATCCAACTGAAGTGAAGGAAATCCATTAATTTTGGAAGGTCTGCAACTTGGCAATTGCAACTTCTCGTGCTTTTCTTTACCAGACGTACAGCAGAGCTCTCACAAATATTGCTGGCAAGGCATTTTAAAAACAGAGACCACATAAAAAAGTTGGCATTCAAACAGAAAGAAGGGCTGGGGCTAGAAGCCAATATGTAAATGGGTTAGTTTAGAAAAAAATAATTCTAGTACGATTTTCTCCTGAAATAATTAAGAAAACAAAACCAAAACAAGAGAAACAAATGAATTATGATTGCAGTACACACAACAGGCAGCCTCTATCAGAACTCAGAAGGGTATTATACTCTAAACACTTTTTCTTCCCTTACTGCTGAAAGATTAATACTGGTTATCCCATTAAAGTTGGTAAAATGCCATTCTTGTGTCTTAAAGCTCTAGCATTGGAGGTCAAGAAGTGTATGCTGCTTCTTACAAGGCTAGTGTGGATGTAATCTTCCCAAAGTTACAATAATTAATGTTAAGCTTCTTTAGCAATACGTTTCTGAAAGAACTTGCCTGATAATATACTTAGAGCCTGGCTAGCTGTTTGTGTTTCTGAGCAAGAAATGTATTCTATGCTGCTCACGTACTTCAGCTTAAATCTTTAGTCAAACTAGGGTGATGATGAGCAGTTTGACTTCCAAGTAGAAATAATATTTAAATTCACAAAGGTGAAACGTTTTGGGTGTAGGGAAATCAGGGGGCACAGATACTACTTTAGAATATTTACTGCCACTAACCTTACGGATGTGCGTGCTGTATAGCCATACAGGTCTATTTTAGGATACCCGTTCCCTTGAGAAAGCTGCCTGTACAGGTGCAATATATTTATTAGAAGGTGATGCATAGGAATGGCAAAAGAGCTGACACTGGAGGTCTGCTCTCAGCCCACACTTTACCATTAGGTACAAAAGCCCTCTGCCTGAAAGTGTCCCCACACGCTTCAGCTCGGAAGCTGTGGTTATGAATGAAACAGGGAGTGTAAGATTAGATCTCCCTCTGCTCTAAACCTGAGATAATTTCATTTATTTCAAGCAAGCTGCCTCTGCTTCTGCTGTCTCAGGATTTGGCTCTTTAAGTATACACTAACAGCCTGGGTTACAGCAGTTATTTCTGAGGCATCCCACAAGAAACGAAAAATGTATTTTTTCTGAATGCATGCACTTTGCTGCAACATTTTTCAATGCCACCTCTATATTTCATACTTCTCCCAGTTAAAAAAGCTAAGAGCCATTTCTGTGAGTGTAGCTGTGAATGAGTGGTCTGAGAAAGCCTGAGCAGTGACACAGTAACCGAACAGAGCAGGGACTCTCATCTGCACCTTTCTTTTTGTCTTGGGCAGGAAAAATTCCCAACGACACGTACATGTTTATCTATTTGCTTCCATTTTCTGCCCTGCGAATGCATGCTTTATCTCTGGGCATAACGGCCTGTTCTGGTAGAAGTTCTTTTTGTCTTTCTATGCAGATTTTAATGCAACAGCATAGGTAGAAAATTCACTCTTGAATGAGTTTACAAGGGGAAATTATGTAAAGAGGTTACTAATCAGTCGATGACCTATCCTTTGAGGCAATACAGTAGACACAGGAATATCCAAAACAAGTCACCCTTATGCATTATTATTATTACAAGCAATAGGCATGGAGACTTATTCTGTTAACCTGACAGTGAGTGCATTCTTCACCATTCAAATAGGTGAGAGAAAGCAAAAGAAGAAGAAAAAAAGAAGAAGAACAAAAAAAAGCATCCTGAAGCACAAAGCAACCCAGACAGTTTACTGGCAACTTGACCCTGAGACGGTTCCAAAAGCCAGTTTCACAGCCACGAGCGTGGTTAACAATGGTGTCAGTCAGCCAGCCAGCCCCGAAGCTGTCCAAAGAACCAGCCAGATACTGCTGCTGCCCAAGAAAAAAATATATTCTAGACCTGGCTTCTGGATAATATAGCTGTAAGGCACAGGCTCACCACAGCTGTTGACTATGTTGAAGATAAGGAGGGAGATAGAGGGAAGCTGCAGTCCTGACACCAGCAGCCCAGGCTCTCAGCTACCTAATGGCCCAACACCTTTTGTCTCTCCTCTCTTTTTTTGTATGTGCTCTGATATAAAGAATCTGTGCATTTTATGCCTCAAATAGTATACAGCCAGATGAGAAGAAATCTGCATTATTTTTGATTATTTGATGTTAGACAACTACTACAGTTTAACTAAATAGGTACTCATGGACTGTAACTTACCACTGATATGTGCCCTGGACTGCTACTAAAATAAAACAGTATATATTTCCATACAGGGATGTGTGTAATACAGATATGCGATCCCTTTACTATATTTTGCATATGTCCATATTATTTCATAATTTATTTTATATTATTTACTTCTAAAACAAAATCCAGGTTTCCTGGGACCTGAGTTTTAGTGCCCAACTAATGCCAAAGGACAGTAAGAAACATTACAGCAAAAAGAGTGAATACAAATTCACCCCAGGATAAGATTTAATATGAGAAGTGAAAATTTTATTCTATTACAGGAGACTAAATCAACTATTTAAACCCTCTTTTGTGCCTGTACTTTTTTAGCTCAACCTTTTTCCATTTCTATTAATAAATTCAAATGTTCCCCTCTTACAAACCTCAGTCCTTTCTATCTTCAAAGCCGTGTAAAACGCTAACTAATTAATACATGTGACTTTCCTTTCACATGTGGCAACAAAGCAGATGCTGCTTTTTCGATTGGTAAGAGTTAATTTTCAGTGACACAACATATGTGTTTACAGGGTTTCTAATGTTTGTTGTTTGGTTCACTGTGTAATTAGTCCTATTGACAAGGAAGCTTATGCGCTGAAAAAGGAGAGGTGAAACAGTGGCTGAGAGATGGCAATCCTGCCCCATTCTGAGCACCTGGGGTGTTGAAATTAGGTATGAGTTGGAAAAAAACCCAACGCCCTAAACCCAGAAGAAAAACATGTGTAGAAGACTCTCAAGCCACATTAAGTGCCTTTAAAAAGGCAGAGCTTGTCAAGATCCAGCCCCAGGACTACCTGCACTAAGGGGTATCACCAAGGTGGATCAGATACTACAGGGAGGGTAAATCTCAGCAGACTTTTAGGTCTCCTTTTTCAGATCTTTGCATTTAGAGGACTGTATGCTTCTGGGTGGGGTCAGCACAGATAGACTGCTAGATCTCAGTGCCTTGATTCTCATCTTAGAGCAACACCACAAATCCAAAATAGCTTCAGCGCAGTCATTAGAGTTGTACTAGGTAAAACAACAGCATGGAAATCACATTGGGGTGAATGATGGAACAGTGGAGAATGGAAATGATTAAAAACCCCACCTCTGCTGTTTAAGATTCACCCTGAAAACAGCAAATATAAGATAGCTGTCAATCTAGAGCTTATCTGCCTGTGCAAGATTTTACGATACTGCATTTAGCTAATGTGGCTAATGAAAGAAAACCAACTTGACAAAAATAAACCCATGAGGACAGTTTAAAACAATAGATTAAACCACCTGCATTATTTCCTGTGCAATTAAACTCTACAATTAGCATACAGTAGGAAAAATACCAAAATGGCGATAGTATCGCTTATCTGGTTCTCTAGTGAATCAAATTTACAGCCACCCCCATCACACACGGTACGTTAACTCTTTGCACCGTGGGTACGTACAACTCTGAAATATAAAATTAGTTGCTTTTGAAGGACACTGAGCTCCCTCTGGTGAAGGCATAACAAGTTTATTAAGTAAGCACCACCTCTGGAAGTATAATCCCCTCTGGCTTCTTCCATGGAGTTTATTGGTTCAGTTTTCCTAACCATGAGCATCATTAGGGCAATGCAGTAATTAAGAGTTGTTAGAAAGTGAATTCTCAAACTGCAGATTAGAAAATTAAACTATTTCCTGATTACATATTAATGGAGCACAACAATAGCAGTTGCCATAAGCTTGGAAGGCAACCAAGGGATAAATCTGTGTACTTAATTACCATAAACAATGGCTGCATAGAAATGAAGTTTTATGCACATTCCCTTCTGTAATATGTCTGATATCAGTACACACTTGACAATTCTTGTTCAATTATCTCTATTATTTAATGCGCTGTGAACGGCTCTGTGTAAATAAAATTAACCACCCCAATTACTTTGAATTCATCTAGGGACAACGTAATAAAAAAAAGTGAAGAATTCTGTATGCCTATTAATCTAAAACATTACAGAAGCTTTCACCAGATTTTCTTGTCTATATTTATTTTGTCTACATTTATTTTAGTGCACTGCTAATTCAATTACATTTACCATCAGTGGTCAATCAGCAGCAGCAGAGGGTGGGGTTTTTATTTCATTAATCCTTATACGGTGCCACAAACATGCTCACCCATTGGTAAGGTACAGGATCTCGTATGGAAAATACAAATATGCTTTTACTTGAATTTGGGAGCTTGCAGTTAATCAGAAAAAAAACAATTAAAACCACTTCATACCCTGTGGTCAGATAACAAAATATCTGATAGCTGCGTTCTTTTTTTTCCCCAATAGTTGTTTTTGCAATTAGTGAAGAAATAGTGACTGACGAAGAGCTAAATTTAGATTAGAAATTTGTAAACTAGGCTTCTTTGTTTTTTATTTTAATTGTATTATGGGATAATTCTGTTTTTAATTGGCATTTGGATATCAAGATGATAGACACCTTAAAATACAATGACAGAACAATTTGTAATAGAGAAAGGCACTGTCAGGAGTAGAGACAAAACTTTTTCATCCACAACAGGTTAGACACAACATGGGTACGTACAATCCTGAAGAAAGGAAGATAATTCTACTCCTGTCACCATTTAGTGTCAAGAAGAAGAATGGAAATTAATAATATTAGATTATATGATTTTTATACTTAAGCATAAAACTAATTCCTCTTACTTGAACCTCTGTGCGTGCTTTCTCTAAACACTTGCACCCACTGATTTTTTTGTGACAGTGTATTTCATATGATGTATGTTGCAAAACCCCGTCCACATAGGTAGCTCTTACATATATCCAGACAGTGACAGCAAATGTGCCACCAGCTTATTCTACAGAGTTCAAGGCACTGAAGCACTGATTCTCCTCACAGTTTCGTGATGTACCAGTAAACATTGGAACAAGGTGAGACTGCATTTTCATTTTAAGAGCAAAGACCAAGGACTGAGGTTACGCCACGAGTGACATAAATTACTGGATATTAATAAAACTGTGACTATTCAGATTCAAATGGAAATCAGCAACCCAGGGATTTTAATAATTTTGATGTTTTCACACATCTTAGAAAAGTGTTTCTAGTCAAATCATGAGCAGCTGGCGCTGGAAATGCAAAGCTTCAGCCAGTTCCAAACTCTTTGCCTGGCTGACGAACTTTGAAAACATCAGCTCCCCTTTGGCCAAGAGCCAGAATCTTGGCTTCCCCAGCCAAAAAGGCTGTTTTGCAGGGCTGGAAAGTGGCAATGCATGTGCAGATGAGGACCTGGGCTCTCTTCCTACAGCCCCACTTCCATTAGATGCCCTTTTCCTAATGCAGGGCAGAAGATGCAAGGGCAGCAGCAGTTGAAGGGATACTTCCACAATTTGGGTTGCATCCTAGGGATTGGACTAGAGAGCACTGTGTGGGGGACTCCTCTCCTCCTGGTCCATAGCAGAAAGGGAATGGGGCACAGAGAACCATTAAGATCCACTCCTTGCAGCTCC
>JANHGB010014151.1:0-7500 GCA_026283785.1 Coracopsis vasa | reverse complement strand
AATCACTGACCTTTGGGAACAGACAAATATACAGGCTTTTTTAAGGAGGCTTATTTCCCTACCAGAGGCTAACTTGTTGCTGCGTAACGGTCTCAGATATTTTGTTGAACGTTTTCAATTGTTTTTCTGCAAATGTGCCTGAAATCATCAGTTCAGCTTCTTATTCAGGCAACAGGTATAATAATCACATCAGCATATTATTTCAAATAAAGACCTGTTCAAAGTGAAGGCTAACGGCATGGCTGAGCTCCCTGGACCAGTAACGAGCACAGAACTTTGAAATCTGGGGTATCTGAATTTAAATACATTATGTCCCCATTAATTCAGTCCTTCTTTGTACACAACAGCCAACAGTATCAGCACTAATGGAAACCCCTTTTCTACCTGTTATATAGCCAGAAAAACAACAACAAAACTCCCTGAGCGCAGTCCCTGAAGAAAAAAAAAGAAGAAAAAAACAAAAGAGGGAACTCAGTTGGGGGAGCTGAGGTGATGTGCGGGCTATTGCCTTTCATCAACTATAATTAATTGAAAATAGTATGAAAACTTCCCTAATGTCAGCATGCATAATTGTTAACAATTGTTATTAAAAGATGAAAAGAAATGCTGTGTCAGGCTGAAATATCCCAAGAGTTCATGTGTATCATCTGCATATATAATGTGAACTTACTGTGCCAGACCTTTTCAGCTCTGCAAAAGTACAACTGAGCTAAAAATAACTCCGGCTCGGACAAAGTTTGATGTTTTGGAGTAGATATGACAGTGGTACAAAATCACTACTCAGCTCCAGATTGCTTCAGCAAAACCAACAAATGTGTTTAGATAAACTGTGGACAGCAACAAACGACCACCATCAAAGGCTGTGTTGTGTTTTTCAGACAAAAAAAATTCAGGTTAAAACTTGTTCTTCCTGCCTCTGTCCCGCAGCTGTCCATCAAAACCAGCTTTCTCCCTGCGGTCTATCAAATATTTCCCTCACAAATCAATTTTACACATGATCAGCCCATACCCCTACTGAGCTGAACCTCCCCGTTAATTAAGTGAAGAAATTACCATATATATTATATTAATGCAAACATCATTCAGCTAGTAATTCACGGCTGATCTGGATAATGGAAAGGTTGAACACCCATTAACCCAAGCCAACAAAATGGGTTGGCTGAGAAATTCTAGCAGGTCTCATGTGACTCTTCCCTCTAACTGCAGCTCTGCGGTATCTGCTATTGTAATAATTAAAATCCTCCCGGTAGATCAATACTGGAATCTCTTTATGGGAAGTGCCCTGATGGAAATGTCTCAAGGAAGCTGGGGCTGTGGAACTCTGAAAAATTCATTTTTTTTATCTGACAATTATCACCACACTGCAGACTAATTCAACAGTGCACCCCTCTCACTCTGCTTTGAATGCACTGGAGATTGACATCTAAAAAAACCTAACATCTCATTTTAACAAATAAAGGCACTATTTCCACATACAGTTTGGAATTATCAGCAATCATGAAACCAGACAAAAAATTAATATACATTAAGCACTTCATCTTCTGATGGCTTCCTCTGAGTCTCAGTTATCGCAGCCTTCTCCTCATTTCTTCTCTTTGTATCTTCCTGTATTGATCTCTGCCTTTTCATCTCTTGAAAAAAGGGAAAAGACATGTAAAATTATTATAAAGCTTGATATTTATGTATTGAAACGTGGACTTACATTATCAGGTTTTCATATATTCATTGTTAAATATTATTAAATCATAAGATGGGAAAACAGGTTTTATATTTTCTCCTACCTGGTCTGCTCTCCACGTATTGACTGAAAGACTGAAGCTGAGTTTTTCTGACGGTAGAGTCCTTGCTGAACACAACAGGATTTCTAAACCGTTCTGCTGCTTTTTGTAATCGCTCAGCACGATGTTCCTCTGTTCCATTCTGCTAGGGAAAAACCCAGACACACAAGAGTTTCTTTTGTTTACAAACGGGAAGACACAAACTCGAAAGGTACGTTTCGGTGAGGGGACAGGACACAGCTTTTGCAAAGAGGCTTTTACAACTCAGGCTGTGGTTTATGTAGGATGAAAGTATCGGCTGCAAAAAAAAGGAGAGTGATTAACTTTTCCCTGGTTTTGTTTAACGTGTGGTGGCAACGCTTGGCTTTTTGCTATGTGGGCACCCTCCTGCAGGACTCTCTACTTACTTAACAGCCAGACCTATTAATTGTGACGGGCATTTGCCAGCGATGCTGATTTTAAAGGAAAAAATCACAATCACTCCTTTGCAACTTTGATTTGCCAAGCACTGCGCGTGCTGCTGCCAAGTAGCGGCGTCTCTACCCCTGAACACGATCTGTATCGTTTTAAAAGCGTGTTGCCTTTAGCCTGTCTCCCTGCCCGGTAAAGAAATCTGTCGTTTTCTGTAGTCCCACAGACTTGTATGACAAGAAGAACTAGTTTCTAATTTTATGCCCATTGAGATAAACCACTAATGCTGGATGAAGGCTAAAAGGTAGGATTATAATACTACCCCACTGAACTGCATTTCATCAGCTATAACTTTCCAAAGCCAGATTTGTAAGTAAGCCCTTTACAGCTAAGGAAACTACAATTATCTTTTCCAGGGCTTCCTATGTTAATACTGGTAACAAATTCAAATGATTCTATCAACACGAAATATCCCAGAAGACTGAACCACCGCAGTGTGTGGAAGCTGCAGATACCGAGGTGCTGTGTACCAAACAAATATTTCATTTTATACCTAATCTTTTATTATTTTTATTAAGTGTTTTGAAAGTAAATAGGGAAAGGCTAAGATGCATGACTAATAGCTAAGCCTGCTGAATGCTGAAACTGGTTATCAAAAGCTACCAAGACTTTGCCCTTCCTCTGCATTGAGACAATTGGTAATGAGGGAGTTCTCCAATGGCCTATTCTCTAGCCTCAAGGAGGCCGGGGATACACAATCCCCAAGGGAAGGTAACAGTTTATCCTTTTCCACAAACACAGAATGCCTCATTTAGAAACGTGTAAACTGCATTTTATTAAAAAACAAATCCACCTCAATGCCAAGAGCTCCATGAGAACAGATGGACACCATATATTCCTTATAATGCCGCTTTCCAACTCCTCCTTAGAAAGACGCACACAGGGATAAACTGTTAAGTTGCACCTTTTGTGGGAGCACCTTTTAGAAAAAAAATTAATCAGCTTCTTCACAGAAGCTTTTTTTATAAAGAGAAATACCATTTTCATCAGGTTAGGTGATACCAAATTACCCTAAGAGATGGCCTGTGTGTCATTTGTTGAATTAAGCTTAAAAGGAAGTATTGCTCATACCCCCTGGATGACTTTTCAGCTGCACTAATCGGGTGGTTATGATTCCAGTTAAATAAAAGATGGTTTCCTGTTATTAGCACAATAACCATCTGACAGCCTAAACCAGAGTCTTTACCAAAATAAACAAACATGACTAATTTTTTAGGCCTGGCAACATGCTAAAATATCAGTGTGATTAGCCAGTAAATCCCATTTTAAGAAACCTTTTTATGACTGGGGACTTCTGCCACTTTACAAATGTATTCCTCTAAGCCCACTAATTCAGTTAGCCTTTTCAATCCATTGTATTATTCTTGGGCCAGCTTCATTTTGCATTAAATCCACTGCAGAAAGCTAAATTGAACGCAAAAATCAGACTTGATCCAGGCTTCCTTTTGTTCAAAGATAGAGACCGAAAGTCCTCTGCTGCTGCCACACACTTTCATCACCAATTTATAGGAACCGACAGTGTAAGGGAAAAGCAATGAAAGTCATTGTTTTGGGACTTCAAAGCATCTCTGTATCTGGGGAAGGAAATCCTTTCAGTCAGCAGTGCTTTCCCCACAGACTGCAGGTGGGTGAAAAGTTATACCCAACTGGAAGTGCCCCAGAGCCATAGGGATATTAATGACATACTGGGACTATTTTTTTTTAAGATATATAATAGTAAGAACACAAGGGGTCTAATTTAGAAAATGAAATTGAAAATTGATTGGTGTGCATTTTGCGCTGAAGTGATGAACATTAAAATAGGCAAAATGACCACATACACCATATAATCACATCTATTTTTCTCAGAAGCACTCGTTGTCAAGCACCAAAGTATGCACACCTTTAAAGTGTACCACGGCTTAATTTCAATGGAGAAAAAACAGAGGGTCAGGCTTGGGAAAGAAGCAAATCACAGAGTCCGATCCTCCTCATATCAAAGTCAGGGAGAGTCTCACTGCTGATTGCACCAGCAGCAGGATGGAGCCCGTGCTGCATTTCTGATTTAAATTACAAAACTAAGTCAGAACTAAGAGGCGCTTCTTACATCTGTAAGTGTGATGCCAATGACAAGTACCAAGATCAGAAAAAAAAAGGAAAAGTGTTGATTAATCAAGAGGAAAACACCCCAGAGCATCACAAACTATGCAACAGCACTGCCATGAAGATTTTCTGCAGTTCTTACTGGGAAGGATTTGATAAGAAATCATTTTCCTCCTCACAAAGTACAAATCTGAAATCGGAACACAGAGGTACTGAGACAAAAGCATTAATCAAAACTTACCTTAATGTCTTGCTCTGAGCTATCAGTTACAGCTTTCTGAGCAGCACTGGAGAGTGAATTTGCCACCTGTGGCTGAGCTTCTAGGAGCTTCTTCAGCTTCAAATCCACCAACTTACTGTTTTGTTCTGCTAAATATGCAAATACCACATACAACAGAGTGAGATGCATTTAAATGCAGAGTCGCTACAACAATGTAGCAATTTAAAAGGTAGATTTAATTCACTTTGCTAGCATTTCAAACTAAAGAAGTAAAAACTAGAAGGAAAATTATATCTATTTTTTGCAATTTGGTTGGTGTAGATTTGTGTAATGTACACAGATAATTCCTAACTTTTCTCAAGAAATGTATGTAGCACTCAGCTGAACAAGTAAATGTGCTTGAAGACAGTAGATGAAAACCACAGAAAACAGACAATGTTTAATTTAAGTTACTCTCAATCTGTACATCCCTATGCTTTAGTGTAAAACCACACTTAAAAAGCCATTTATTTTAAGATGACGTATAACAATTTATCACATATTCTATGCACTGATAACCCCTCAAGTTTGTGAACTCCTAATTCATCCTACGGCTCCTTGGCACAGCTTCTCAAGTATCAAAAGAGATAATTTCCAGTAATACTTTACTATGATTTATAGAATATGTTGAAGCTGTGGGAGCCATAAAATGCTTCGTAACTGCATCAATGGGACAGATTCAAAGTCTGTCAAAGCCCCCAAATTGTTTTCATCACTTTTAGCAACTTGGATCAGAGCCCAAAGAAATAAGAGTTGAGAATTTTACCTCCCAATAATGCTCATTCTGACCGTGATCGTTGACTATATGAATTTGTAACACACCTACACACACAGTTACCTACACATACACACATAATAAGGAGAAAGGTGTTAATAACAAACCACAGAGCAGATCTACGGAGCTAACCCTGGGTAGGAAAGCAGACTAACACAGAGAAGCCCCCACACATACACTCTACATGCAGTACCACATCTGTGCCTTGGGTTAAATGCAGATTAAATAGCAGTTGAGACATATTTCTACAGGCACAGCCTGAGTTTTTCACTGCGGGCTGGTGACTTCTAGCTGGCATGGGAAGCAGAGCCATGACTGTTTTGCCGCACAGCTCCTTTCAAGGTTTGGAGTGCTCCAATTCATATTAGCCAAAATCTTTTTGGCATGCTGGCAATCAAATGATGCCTGCCACCAGCAGCGACAGGCTGGGATGGGTTATGACGGATAGTTTCCCTTTCCTCTGGCACACCCAGTTAGGGTGTCCTTAATTGAGGCTCACATGTAAGTACATGCACATTCTCATGGGTTTATACATAAACATCGTGTAATAACTATGATATAAGAGGTTCACATTTTATCAGATACATTCATAGCAGTGTAGGGTAGAAGTTCTGACAAATACAGACAAACATAGTACTTAACACCAACAATTGGCAGTAAGAATAGTAATAAAAAAGGTTTTCTCTTCTTGAGAGACATGGCAGGGACTAAGATCCAGCAGGGGACAAATTAATTAAGATGGTCAATAATGATCCCAAATGTAAAAAGTCCTTTATAGTTTTGTGTGTAGGTGCTCCTGGGAGATTCTGCCTTCATTAGAACTTGGTATGAATTGGCAGAATTCCAACAAAATCTGTGTACACTGATTTCTGCATTAGATTGCTTTCTATATTGTTGCCCATCCTCTTCCTTACTCATTTGTACCTCTGGCTACTGTGCAGACTGAACTGCAAAATGATGTCCCAGTTTTTTCTCCAGTGTCTTCCCATGGTGGAGATGAAGTGTTGGGTAGTGGGTTTGTACCCCTGAGAAGACATCTCATGGGAAGAAAGGCCCACAGAAATAAATGTTGGTAAGTCACTGGGGTGATGTGACAGGAATATTCATTTACTGATTCTCTATTCCTCCTAAAATGAACTGGTATTAATTGGAGTATTATTTGACAGCATTCTGCTCTAAATGAGCTTAATTCAAATGCTGGAAATACTAAATGCATTTTCTTATGTGTTTGGAAATCCTCAAGTAAAAAAAAAAATAAAGGACATGACTCAAATCTTTCACATTCAAAGAAGACTAGGAAGTGCTATATACACATCATTGACAGTTTAATTTACAAAGAGTAAACACTAAATGAAGTGTTTTGATTTAATATATTATGGGCCACACACTTGAGTCCAGCTGGCATGGGCAGAATCAAGTCAGAGGAAGCTCTCTCTTGTACTGCCTTTTTCCTTGATGCTGTCCTGTGCCTACCACACTTCTCTGGGCTCAAGCTAACTTGTAGTAAGCAGAAACGCCCTGGCAGAGAAGCTCACCACACTACAAACATGCCCTCAGCACTCTCCAGGGCTGCCGGTAACAGACAGCCTGGTACAGAGAACAAACTCCTTCAGCAACTCTCTGCAAGCAGAGGAGCCCTTTGCTGATGGGCATTACCTTTGTGTCTTTAAAGATCTAGCTCCTTGTAAAATAAGCATCTCCCCTGTAAGATCCTGACATACTTATCATCATATTTATCACCTGAACTCCAGTTCTGCTTGATTATTTTTGAAAGGGGAAATACCACTACTATGACTTATTACCTGACCAGCATGTGATTTGATTATGCAAGCATTTCTACAAGGATATGAACGCTTTTAAAATGTGTTACTTAAAAAACCTAGTATTTGAACATTATAAAGCAAATAAAGTAAGTAAAATTCCATTCAAATTTATACCTCCATGCCACCACTGGAGCAACAAGGTATAAATATACTAGCTGGTCCTTGGGAAGGAGCTGGAGTGTTACCAAGTCTATGTGGACATATAAAGCCATGTTTGCCCCTCTTCACTGAGCAGATGGGCCAGGATGTCAGTGCAGAGAGCAGCAGCTGTACTCACCAAGGCGACTGCTCACTCCTCTGCCTACTTTGCTT